>CAJNOQ010006404.1:0-13683 GCA_905250885.1 Didymodactylos carnosus
AAAAATCGAAATTTTGCGAAAAAGTGCACCAGTTTTTCCCACACCAGTTACAACTTTTTTAAACCAACTTTTTCGGATTCTCCATCATAAATAGCTCCTAAGAATGTGTCTTTCAAGGACTTCTGCCATAAAATAAAATTTTCGTAGTCCCTCTAACAGGGGCCGGCCTAGGGCTGGCTGTTCAGTAACTTTTTTTCGTACAGTAATGATAAAAAAGCCAGATAAATCAAGTAAAAAAGTTCAAGTAAAAAGACGTGAAACGAAACTGAACCTTTAGAAGGGCGAAATTTCTTCAGGAAGGTTTTCTAGAGACCCTCCAGAGACCTCATAGAGACCTGACGTGATTCTTATTAGATTCCCCATATTTTTTTACCTGTAATCTGTTAATTTGATTCGGTTTGGACGAAAACTGTGGGAGTTATAAAAATATCACTTGGCCGTTTTCCGTTGGAACGTGCCGTTTTTAAAAGAAAGCCCGCTTATTCCGAAACGAAAAACAGTTTCGGAAAAAACTCTTCGTAACTTTGTTCTACATTTCAAGGTGAATCTTTTGATGCCAAAATATAGTGTCTAGGTGCTTACCCGTCTCAGGAGAAAGCGTGTGTGTTTTTATTTCCAAAGTTTTTAACTGGGTTTTTCTCTTATTATTTTTCGGCATTTTTGAAAAAAGTGAGATTTTTTCAAGCGACAAAAACAACTCTTAAAAAATGTTCTTACATAAAGCTTGCTCTGTGTACCGCCCAGCAGTGAATCATCCTCATGCATGGCGGTTGGCTAACTGCTCGGACCAATCGAAATTGTTCGCGCTTCCTTCCAGGATGAGCGCAAGATGTCTTACGCGTATTGAATATTCAGGTTTGTGGTTACAAGACCGCTTTCTTCAGAAAGGTTTTCCTGAGACACTCCAGAGACTTCGTAGAGACCTGACGTGATTCTTATTAGATTCCCCATATTTTTTTACCTGTAATCTGTTAATTTGATTCGGTTTGGACGAAAACTGTGGGAGTTATAAAAATATCACTTGGCCGTTTTCCGTTGGAACGTGCCGTTTTTAAAAGAAAGCCCGCTTATTCGGAAAAAACTCTTCTTAACTTTGTTCCACATTTCAAGGTGAATCTTTTGATGCCAAAATAAAGTGTCTAGGTGCTTACCCGTCTTAGGAGAAAGAGCCGCAAGCTTGAGGACTAGAACTGAGGCCGGCCCCTGTTAGAGGGACTACAAAAATTTTATTTTACGGCAGAAGTCCTTGAAAGACACATTCTTAGGAGCTATTTATGATGGAGAATCCGAAAAAGTTGGTTTAAAAAAGTTGTAACTGGTGTGGGAAAAACTGGTGCACTTTTTCGCAAAATTTCGATTTTTTCAGGTTTTCGACCTACCTTCAGTATTTCGCGCTTTTCTCCATGAAGATCTGACTTTCTCGAACTAAAAAGGTGATATTTGGAATCAGCATGATTTTCTCTATCAGAATATGTGTGAAAAGGGCCAAAACAAAAAACAAGTAAATCCTATGAATTAGCGGCGCCTTATGTAAAGTCAAAGTGACTATTTTTTACTCATATCCATTGTACATCATCAATTTCAACCTCGTTTAGAGCAGTATGCCATATGCCATAACATTTTTTGATGTGATTTCATGTATAGTTTTTTGCATTTTACTTTTACTTTTTTTTTTGTTTCTATTTCTTGCTCTGTTAAAGGTGGTAGGACTTTGTAAGAAAGTAAAGTGTATTCTTTTTCCTACTTTCCTGTTCAAATCAACATTTTTTTGACAAAATAAATTCAAGATAGCTGATTTTGCAACATAAATTGAGTTATATTTTCTTTTGTTATTATTTTTCTTTTATACAGCAGAGTTGCTCAACAGTTTCCTCAATTATACTTAGTTCGAGGGTTGAGGTTGTCCGAAGTCTAAGTAAACAGCCTGTTTGTGATCGGGTAACACAATGTGACTCTGTTACTCGTTGTGAAGAGCAACTAGTGTTACCAGAAGAATTTTTCATTTTAGACACTTTTCCACTTACGATTTTTCACAAATTATTTTATCTACGTACCTATTGGGATAACCCTAGTGAATGTACTTGTAACTAAGGACTTGGATAAGAACTTGGTACAAGGAATGTCACAAGAACTTGGTACAAGGAATGTCACAAGAACTTGGTTGCGAGTTCAAGGACTTGGATACTTGACAAGTAGTTTACTTGAACCAAGTACTTAGGTCAAGTACTTGGGTCAAGTGCATTCTAAGTCCATGACTGCTTATGTTGTAAGATCTTGAGTGAAAGGCTTTTATTAAATTTTCCTTTTTTATATAACAGCCATAGTCGTCAGTCATACGATCGCATACGATCGTACGCTCTTCCTCGAATGAATATGCTCAAAAAACAAAACAAAAGTGAAGTTATTCTAAGTATGTAAATTTGCATCCATATACAATCAAGAGTGTGAAACAAAACGGTGATTCAAGAATTATCAAGATCTTGAGTGGAGTAAGCCAAGATGATTCAAGATCTTGGGTTCTTGGAATATCTTGAATTTCTTATGTTTTCTCGCCAAGATCTTGCTTCAAGATCTTACTGAAAAAATTCAAGAAGTCAAGATCTTGGGTATAAGAAGTTTCACGGGGGCAAACTGATTGTACTTGATAAGGACTTGCTCAAGTCCTTGAAAGTACTCAGAAAGTACAAGACTTCTTAAGAACTTGTTCAAGTCCTTGGGTACATACTTCAAGTTCTTAAGAACTTGGTTGCAAGTACATTCACTAGGGAACCGTTGTGACCAGCAATTTCCCTAATTTTCTCAAATTCCTCATCAAGCAACTTGTATGACGAACATATGCGAATGGCTCTGTACACCATTGTCCCTATAGCATTACGTTTATATATATCAGGTACATACGAGTCTCATCGAGTGAGGAGACTAGTAAAGGTAGATTTTCTATAAACTTTTGTGCTAAAGCCTGGGCTTGAACGAGTTATTTGTACATCTAAAAATGGTATACTGTTATTCTCATCCTCTGACTCGAACGTAAGAGCCAATGATAGATGGAAGCTAGATAATAAAGCAGCTATTATATACGGATCGACATGTTTCTCCAAAAGAAGTTGGATGACACTTTTGTTCGTTGCTACGGGAATGCTGCAAATCTGCAATTCATTAAATCGAATTCATCTTTTGCGCGTAAAAACATACAACTGACATATCATTAGATGCAGTTCGATGCGCTGATTCTAAATATATCATTAATTTTTAATGAAAGTGCTTCTGGTGTGAGAAAAATGGATTTAACCAGAAAAACCAAGATGTTTTAGAAAACCTGTATGTCAGTCGAGAAGCATCTTTGCGCTAACTGAGTATATGTCTAAGATATAGAACAACATTCTCTGAAAATTTTGTCAAGATCGGATTGGTGGAAAAAAGTCGTGGTCGACTTTACTGAAGACGTCTTTTTGAAAAAAGTGTAGCGTAAAAAGAATTATTCTTTTTTGCGAACGAAAAGTCACAGAACAAAATTTTTTTTATAAATCGATAGTGTAAAAGGTCTAGTTTCAGAATATATATGATTTATTATGATCTATTGTGCAACTGGTTTTACGTTTCACAAAAAAGTAATGTTTTTCTCTAAAGGTGCTAAAATTTGACCTTTTTTGTCACTAATCCTTTTCCAATGAATTTAGAAGCTGGAACAAAAATTTCTTTTACCAAAAAACTGTGCGTTAGTCAAAGTGTATAAGTTGCTATTCAAATCTCGAAAAAGCTCACTTTCACAGTGGGCAACAACGTGGATATTAGGTGAAGTTCACCTAATGTCCACGTTGTTGCCCACTGTGCAGTGGTTCCTAAACGACAAGGGATGAGTGAATCGGTTTAAACTAGCCCTCACCTATGTTTACAACGATTTTGCTTCAAATCACAGCAGAAAATGTTTTTTGGTATTTTTATTACCACATTTTTCTTTATGCATTTTCTTTATGCACATTTAACAAAAATAATTCTTTGCATTATATATGATTCAGTCATTATTCACTTGATTTTAAACTTCTATACAATTTTTTAAATAAATACAAATCTTTTTACTAATATCTTTCTATAGAAAGTGTAATACTTCATACCTTTTCTCCTTTTCTTTTTCACAAATGTAAATCCATACTTCCCGTCAAAATATATTCCTATTAATTCAATCGTAAAATAATGATAGAAGAAGTATTCTTGATTAATTTATTAAAAAACGGAATGAATGGAATTCCTAATAGAAACATAAATAAATAATCATTTAGGTCGAGTATAAAAAAAATGCGACCTTTTCTTTCGTTGCAGTTATTCTTTTTACCTGTCCTTACTCTGCGTTATTTTTTCAAATAATGAAGCAACATGTGAATATCCAGTATAGAGGATTTTGTAGAGCATGAAATTTTCTATCTTTTGACAAAAAGATCTTCTAGACAAAATTTTACTTGGAGAAAAAGCACACAGAAAAGTGCGCAATTATTTCCACGCCACTCGTTGGATTTACGAAAATAAGTATACAAAAGTGTTCACATTACAGAAAGATTATGGTACGAACCATTTGTTATTTTATACTATTGGATGTATATTATATTCAGAGTTTAACAATAACAACCGAACCATTAAACGTCTGTAACGAGCACAGTAACGGAAATTAGCACAGAATTAATAGCAGAGCAAGAGGCATATGTTGTTTTAAGTAAGTGCTATCCATTTCATAATAGTACTGGCCCATAGCTATTTCTTGAATAATTGGAGAGATAAAGCTCTGCGATTTTCGCCATTCGGTCGCCAAAACTTTAAAACATCTTTTCATAAGCAAAAACTCTTGAAATTATTTTTCAAAAACCAGTTTTCTACAAGGTCTCTGAAAAGCCATTTCATAATACGAAAACTGAACATAACAATGTATTAGCTTTTTCCGAAGGGAAAGGCAATAATGCACTGTCTGTTTCTAATCGATTCAGCAGCTGCAAACACCAAATTTATATTGAAATTTGATCAGTCACAATTTCACCTCGAAAGTTTACAGCTACTGACAAAAAGCCCTCTGAAAACCACAAAAATCATCGTACATAAACTGCTTTATACTTCAAACTTCCTTTCCCTTCGGAAAACGGACAAGTCCTGAAAGTTTTCACAAAATGGCATATCCCATCTCGTAAAGGTTTTTACTAGGCTTGTGGAGCTTTTCGAAAAACAAACGTTGCCGTGAAGTTTAGCGTGGTCCATTATCTATGTCTCCGTTCATTTTTGAGATTACCATGCCTAAAGGAATACCAATTTTGAGACTCCGAGAAAATCTGATGCCACGCCCAAATAACGAATAGTTAAGCGGTCGCTTAGTTTCGGTTTCGAAGAGGAGACTTTGGGCTAACAATCTATGTAAAAAGCTAATACATTGTTATGTTCAGTTTTCGTATTATGAAATGGCTTTTCAGAGACCTTGTAGAAAACTGGTTTTTGAAAAATAATTTCAAGAGTTTTTGCTTATGAAAAGATGTTTTAAAGTTTTGGCAATCGAATGGCGAAAATCGCAGAGCTTTATCTCTCCAATTATTCAAAAAATAGCCATGGGTCAATAATATTTTGAAATGGATAGACAAATCCAATTTTATAATTTTTAGTGGTATAGTTCGTATTCTTGAACAAACAAACCCAATACCACCTGACGACATTGTGTCTATTTGTCGTTTTTTCGATAACACATACTTACATACCGAATGGAGCGGTAGACAAATTATGTCAGACTGGCCGTCAACTACTCGTGCCAGACACAACATGTGGGAAAAAGTTGAAAAACGTTCATCCTGATACTCCCTGTAAAATTTGTGCAAAATTACTATATTAAAAATCGCTTATACGTATCATTTTTAATCGATCAAATTCTTTTACATTAAAAATCATAAAATTAGGATTCTTGTATTTTTCTTGGATATATACTAGAAGCAATTGAAATCGATTGCACTGGAGATCTATCATTTTGGCTGCAAATCTTTATCAATTTTCAGATTTTTTATCGCATGTATTTCATTCTACTAATCATTGAAAATCAACTAAAACCACTAGAGTAATCCCATAATGATCAGAAGAGCATGCATTTTCTATCGTTGTCCTGTTGCGTTTCATTTCTAATGTTTTCGAAAAACAATATTACCCGAAACTATTTTACAACTGCAAAAGCTAATTAAAATGCTTAGGCGTCATTCAGATGGAGAACTATGCTATTGTTAGAAATCGATGTATATTTTGGCAGGAAGAACTGATAATGAACATGTGCTTGTGTAAACGACTTCTAGTTGAGATGGACGAGATGTTCATTGACTTGGAAAGTAAAATTCGAGGTATCAAAAAATGTCGATCATTCATCACGAAATATGATCACAAGTTGTATGTCTTCTTTTCAGCAAAAGATATGGTTCTAAGAAGTGAACTGATCGAGCTAAATCATCCAAGTAGAAATTCGAGGACTGTGCAGATTAAAGTCTAAGCCATCACTGAGTCCGCAAACCTAGAAGCAATTCCATCATTTTATTACACAGTCCTATTTCCATGGATGTACACATGTGCGACAAGTCTAAAGTTATCAAATTCTGGAAGGACTCATTTTATTTAAAAAAAATAACAGAACTTCCATTATCATGTTTCAGGGAGAACACCGATTGTATCCAAGATATAATGAATCAATAAGAAAAAAGAAAAGCAAAGCGAAGTAAAAACACAAATGTATTATATTCGTGGAATCGTACGTCAACCAAGTGATTTGGCTATGGCTATTGTTTTTGTTTCTTTTTCAATGCTTTATCAATCAATGTCAATGCTGTTAATGCATCTAAGGATAATTCAAGGGCTTGTCCTTTACTTTTATTTCTGGAATGTGCATCGATAGTCACATGTTCTGCGAATGGATTGATACGAATGAAATGAGCTGCCCATCGTGGATCAACGAATGTACGTTCACTCTCGAATCTGACTGTAGGAACGGCCGTACCGGCTCCTAATTCAATAATTAACAATTTGGACTTTGCCGCTGCAAGACCTGATTTAAATTGGTCGTAATGACCTTGTTGTTTTTTTAATCGATTGTCTATATATTCCCAATCACCAAACATCAGTACATTTGGTCTTGCTAGTTTATGACAATCAGGACATAATGGTAAAGGATCAGTGACACAATTTGTCTTCGGGTCCACAGTCAGCTTCAATGCATTGTTTGTAGGCCATATGCGGGCATTACAATTCTTAACACATTGCATATAATCGATCGAACCGTGGCATTCAAGAACCAACGATTCCTTCCAGCCCGACTTTATCCAATGTCCATCGATATTACTTGTAAAACTGAATGCAGATTTGATATGACTTAATTCGCTCCATTGTTTGGCAATAAGATAGCCGTGATGAGGAGCAGCTGATGTGTAAGCGTCGTATCGAAACGCCCAAAATGCATAACCGAAATTGGCCGTATCATGTTTGCTACTATTTCCTTGTGCCTGGTGAAACCAACTTGGATTGCTCATGTCAGTAAAATCCAGTTCTGGATGTTGTTGTAAAGGTGGCCACACACCAGCTGCAATTCCTCGAAAGGTGCCAAGACCACTGCCTACGCCCATTCCAGCACCACTAGTAAACAAAATGGCATCACAATTGAGTATCAGTTCCGCTACTTTGTCAATGATTTGTTCTGTTTCAACACTAATCTTTTGAGCGTCGTCCGTTAAGGAATCTTGTGGTGCACTTGCAGATGACATAATCAATTTTACCAATCGATGTTCAATTAAATATTTTGGGCGTTTGTAATGATCTGAAGAGATTTGAAATAAAAGTGAATAGAAAATTGTTTCACTGTTGTGACAGTGGTTAGTGGATGTAGAAAGGCAAATAAAACAACTGCGCCCCAGAAGTCTCAGAAAATGTTGTAACAGGAGAGAAAGAGATGTGGATCAACTGACTGATTACCAACACACGGACAAAGCTATTCATATCTATTCAGAAAAAGACGAGAGAAAGAGAACAAACAATCAGCGTGAACAAGAGTCACATGCGAATGCAAAATCTGTAGGATTTAGTGATACACCTTTGTTAGAGTGTAGCAGTAAAAGTCATTGTTAGTAGAAATAGCTGTTCTTCATCAGCAGATGAAAAGTGACACACGAACAGGAAGTTGTTCTCACGTTACCTGTGTACCGTTCTTCTTCTCCTTTGACAAATAGCTTCTCTGTTGTTCGCCGACGACGAGAAAAAGTGGACTTGCACAACTTCATGAATAGTGTAGTCAGAATATTTTCGTCTTGTGTTCTCCCCCATATTGAAGCAAATGTTTTCATGACAAGTGGAGAAAAAATGTTTCGAGTAATTCAATAAACTACGCTTTACCTTGTCATAGAACACGTGAGAAATAGTGTTGAAGCAGTTTTTTCGCGGAATTGAATATCTAGAGTTGCGTTGTGCAATTCAGAACTTTATTTAATATTTAGTAAAAGAACTTTCGCTTAATGACAACCACTGCAGAGAGCTTCGTCTTCTAAAGCTAAATACAAAAAACGATCTAGTTGGTATTCGTACAGAAGCACGATAATTAGAATAAAATATATTCACAAGAAATGGAACAAATCGAAGTCTTTCTTGTCACTGATCAATCACTTTATCCTGTCTGACATTTAGCAAACAATCTTGCCTTCAACGGTACACGGTTATCTCACAATGATGACTCTCAACGCCCTCTACTTTCAAAACTGGATTAGTTTGTTCTGTTTCTCGTGAAACTTGTCATGGCTGATGATGATCAAGATCAGTTTCGTTCTTCAGCTTATTGCTATCAGTTGAGCGACTTTTCCAAATTCTTGACCAAGTTCGTCAACTTCTGTCTCTAACCACTGAAAATACGCAGTGCTCGGGCCATGCTCACGAAGATGGTGACTAAAATGGTAGAGATATATACTTTGAAATAACGTGTGCATAACCAAGGTGGCCGAGACAAAGTGTATATAATAACTATATTTGTAGAAATTATTATTGTCATGATTTTTTTTCGTTGTGCATCATTTGTGATCGTGATTTTGCTCGCTTCTTTTCGTTTGTTTTTGCAACTGTCTCCTTCTTCACACACATCTTTCGCTTCGGAAAGAATAAAGGAAAAAGAGGACCTCTCAACAGTTGAAAAGGACATTCCATCGCATTCCGGCATGAAAAACGAAAGAAAACAGGATAAGCGAATAGTCTTTGTCTCTTTGTGAATAACGTTCTGGTGACATCTCTATCGTCAGTCACGACGTTCGTGGCCACAGGAAAACACTTAGTTATGTGACATTAGCCTCTCGGCCTTAGAAAATTGCTCTGCAGGACTCATCGATGCCCTCAGTCTATTTAGTGGCACCATCGATGAGTGTGCAATCAATTGAAACTAATTCAACTCTATGTGCTCCGTATTTTATTCATTAAATAAGTTTCGAATTAGTGATTCAACATAGAACGCGTATTATTTTACTTGAAAACTATTTCGCTCTATTTTAACTATTCGGATATAACCGCGAGATACCATTAAACTCTGTTTGCTAAAATCGATTTCAATTAGAGTATGAATCGAGGATGGACTAATGTGAACATTCGACATCAGATTCTTTGTAGATACCTGTATGTTTTCTAAAAGGAAGAAGGCCATTATGATCATCTAATGTTGAAAAGAGCACTAAAGATTTCAGAGCGATCGTTCCTAAATACAAATGAATGCCTGTGACTTATAGAATTGACGAAGTCGATCTCTCGCAGATGATATTTATATACTATTACATTAACTTAAGGAATACAAATCGACTTACTTTGACGCTTGATTGGTGTGGCAATTGCCACGCCAATGTGTGTTAACACACACACAAAATGCTACCCGATTGACAAAATATGAAGTTGGGTCACATATATTTTCGGTTTACGAAGAAAATAACTTCTTACATATTTCAACAACTTCTTATATATTGTACAAAAACCCGTTCATCTTCATTTCTGTAAATCGATAACAATCGGCGAATGAGTAGCACGATATCGGCTATCACAAATGGATGCATTGACAAATAATGTTCTCCCCATATCATCGTTTCTGTATATTTTTAACCTAATTGATTATACATAACTGTTTATCAATTAATAGAACATCACTTTCTTAAATTCTCATATAATAACGAAAACTGTACAAAAAAAATCATTCAGTTATTCTCTTCCTGACAAGGTCGTTTAAAAAGCTCTTCTGTTATTGAGATCAGATATATTTATGTTCCATGGTAAGTTATCAGATATGATTCATCTATAAAAATCTGACGTTTTTTACGATTTGATTTTGTCAGCAATTTCGTAACCGGTGAACGTAATGGGATTTGTCTACAAGATGAGATGTCTACGGTGTTAATGTCAACGGAGGCTTGCCGTATGTTTGCCAAACAGTCGCAGAAATATGAAGCGCCCAAAAGAACTCATTTTGTGTTCACTGAAGGATAATATGTTGTATTGTCACTGATTTTCTTATAGGATTTGCGATGTTTACGTGAAAGAAAATTGCCGCCCGGTTATTTCTTGAAGCTTCATCATGGTCAACTAATATCAAGCTATAATGATAATAATCAATCAGATCCGTTTACCACAACATCAAGTACGCGATTGCAAGATCGTCTACGGATACGTTTACGTCTTTCATTACAGCAATTTCTAGCAACACGTTTAAAACCAGGACGTCGACGAGCTAAAGAACATAACCATCGAATTCATTTAACACTCAATGAATACAATTATTTAAAAAGTATTGGTATTAAAAAGTATTGGATTCTTACCAAGAATCAGTTACTTTTAAAACGCGTTTGTGTAAATTGGACCAGGCTAGCGTCTTGACATCTAAAAATCAGGCGATTCTGTTCAGACTTTTCCTTCTGTTTAAGCTGCTGATGTAACGACGTTGCCTACTACGAAAAGGAGTTAACAATCTACTTTTTGTGCCCTGCGAGAGCATACAAATGATTTCTAAATAAAGCTCATCTAAGGGGGGAAAAGTTTGAATGCGAAAGTTTTTACAGGGGAGGGGAGGGGGGCGGGTGAAACTGGTTTTTTGAGGTGCTAGTTTTAATCACGGTTTTTAGAAAACGTATCGGTGGTTATTTATCATTTGATTGTTTTATGTCAACATCTGTTGATGCTAATATTGAGTTGTTTTTGTCGAATTCATCTAAAGGATTTTTGGAAATGAATCCTCAACCAAAATCGGATTTTAGTCATAGTGAATGTGTTTTATGAAATGGAGATCGATATAGCAAAATGTACAAAACCATTTTGTGACATTTGAACTATATGAACAATATAGTCAGCATGAAAGTGAAACAGAGATACTTTTTTCAACTGATACCGTATTTCGTATCCTGTCAGTTGAAAAAATGAACATCCGTTCAATCTATCACATAGAATTGAGATGTGTGGACAAAGTGTCTAAAGACGAATTGACGAATCGCAATTTTTAAGCGTAAAAATGATGCAACAATTCGCGTTTTACCCTTATTTTGCGAATTCGTACCGAATTGATGCGAACTGTATCGAATTCGTACGGATACTCTTAAAAACTTTTACGAATTCTTCTTGCGAATTCGTAAACAGAGAATAGATCAAACACGATGCTGATCAATTCGCAAATAATTCGTAAAATTAGTTTACAAATTCGTGTTCACTGTTTTTGGAACTAGATTGATTCGTAAATACGGATTAGCAAATTCGTATTAGGAACTGATCCGGTCGAAAATGGATCCACGAATTGGCAAACCCATTCTACAAACTCATTGCGAATCGGTGTGTACGCTTAATAGGCTACGTAGGGACAGGACACTTTTCTCTGAGATTAAAAATAGATAGATTCGTCTCTTCTCATCCATTCGCATACTTCTCATACCAATTCGCTGTTATTCTTACGAATTCGTAAAATAAGGCATATTGTGTAAATACTCACAGCCATCCTCACTGCCTCAGAAAAAGTGCACTCAGAGAAAAGTGTCCTGTCTCTAACATCAATTCGTATTTTACGAATTCTATTTATGAATTCGTCGGTTATGCTTTGGCATCTATGAATTCGTAAATGAAATTCGTAAATTCGCATTTTATCGTATTTTTGCCAATTTACGAATTCGTACACGAATTCTTGGGGACCAAAATGATCATTTCACGAATTCCTCGATGGTCGACCAATTCGATTTACGAATTCGCTACGAATTCGCAAAACAATGGTAAAATGCGAATTGTTGCATCATTTTTACGCCCAAAAATTGCGATTCGTCAATTCATCTTCAGACATTTTGTCCACACTAATGACGCAGCAGCAAACGAGTGAGATTATTGTAATATAAACTAAACAGAAACCTGTAACAGAACTAGATTCGCAGATAACATTCTGTAATTTAGCACAGGATTGTATAGTTATTACAAATAAAAAAACTGTTCGTAAAACCATTTCACAATATTCGAATTGTTGATGCCACTAGTATTACCGTCTCCAGCAAATTGTAGCTAAACTTGACAAAAAATCTAATATCTTCATTGCCGTTTCTTCATGCGTCAGAATACCTTTCCTGTTTGTGGTATAAACCTGAACAACAACATGACAGACCAATTACTACGCACCAAAATATTAACATTGCATATGTGAATTCGTATAATGTTTTATGACAATAGTTTAAACTTGCTGGATTTTGATAATTAACCGTTGATCGCACACCAAATGTCCAAATCGAACCACAAATTAGCCAACTCACTGTAAACAAGCCAAATAATGTTGCTACAATATGCTTTACTGCCACGACGGAACTTTTGTGACTACTGTCCATTGCTGAATGGCACTTCATCAACATACTAAAAATAACTATTATTAAACCGAAAATACGGAAAGTATCCATATATTCTGTCATTCTAAGCGAAGCCACTTTCCGCTCTACTTTGAGCGAACAATGGTATAGTAGCGATACAATAACAACCACAATCGCATACAATCTTGTAATAAACTGACAGCTCACCCACTCACTGTTAAATAAATAGGAATTAGTGGTTGAATTGGACATTGATTACTATAAGTTAAACCAATAGCTAACATTGATATTGGAAAGGCTGATAAAAGCGACAAAATCGAAAGAACCAAGATTGTTGTACATCTGCATGCAGCAATACAAGATGATGATGAAAATTGATTTTCTCGTTATTGTTGTGGTACCGCTAAGTTTGGATGAGAAATCGTTGAAATGGCATCTAGTTCAGTTAAATGAATATCATTACATGCTTTTTGAGACATTTGTAATTCTTTATTATTAGTTTGCCAGTACTCGAGTATAGCACAACTTTTGAACAAAATGAGCTGACTTGTAAAATGAACAGATTCTTATAAAAATCTGTGCTCCGTCACAACGCTTGGCACTGTTATCGCTGAATTGTATCTCTCTAACGCTGAAAAAATATGAGGAAATAATTTATTTGCCACGCATCGGGATACAGAAGAATATTGCGATAAATACTGTCTTTATTGCCTTAAATAAATTTATCTACTATCCATTTCAAAATAGAAGATGAGTGAACAAAACGCTTATAACTCGGGAACGAAAAGATCTAGAGACCTGCGGTTTCAGTTTCTGAAACTAGACACTGGGGCATGTAGATCTGTGAAAAAAT
>CAJNOQ010006405.1:0-13678 GCA_905250885.1 Didymodactylos carnosus
GGACAAAATGATGTTATTTGACACCAATCACATTGAATGCCCGAATCGCCTGAATTTTTTCTTCCTTGTGGACAAACAATACACGGTCCAATACCTGAACTATTCTTAAATGTTCCTGCTGAGCAGCCGACAGATGAATATATATATATGAGGCCATAAAGATCGAAAGTGCTGCCACTATAGTATCCGGGTGGACTAGACAGGATGACCAACGCCCTACCCGTATTGTCTAAAATAACTATGTTTGATGACCAAGAACTGATAAGAAGAAAACTCGGATTTACAGATAAATAAGAAGAAGAAACGGTGGTTTGTTGATTGTTAGGAAAGACAAAAATGGGCGAAGTGGAAGAATATTCAATATTGTACACTTGCACTGTAGACGCTGACCAAGGTGGATTTGTCAGAGAATAAGCAAGAATGGCTATTGTTGTATTATCAATCCACGCTACGGATTTACCAAAACCTATATAACTGTTCAATCGACTTATAGTTTTAAGGATACTTAAATTGGTCGTATTAGCAGACAATAGTACTACCGTATCGAATATTGGTATACCGATCAGAACTTGATTCTGTTCACTGATATCTACAGCCATGTCATATTGCAAAGTATAACTCATAGCAGACATCATAGGAACTGCGACATCACTTATTAGTAATACAGAGCTTATTAATGTAAAATTAAGTGTTAGATGATCCAAATAGATAAGCCAAGCCGTAGGGACATACTCAGTAAGCTCAAAAGTAAAAGCATATCCAGCTACAACAGCAAAATGTTCACTCATACCTAATGCATGTGGAACAAAGAAAGGATAAGCAGATAGGGGAGGAGGCAATACTATACTCTGGTTTTGTATTTTTATCTCATAAGTGTTTAGATCATAAACAAAATGAAAACTACTAGTAGCACCGTAAGCAAATAAGCCTAGTGGATCAACACCAATTATATAATATTCCTGATGACTGTAAGAAAAAGTCATAAGATTTAAGTAAGTATAGTTACATATCTGAGAACATTCGATTACACCTACAGTCTGATTTCCACTTACAATATCTTCTCCAATATGAACAAAATATAACTGACTAGCATTTTGTTTTTTCCCAGCTGCTATACTATAAACATAATTTGTTTGACTAATAAAAGGGATACTACAATATGTAGCATTCTTGGAATAGGCAGCACTCCAAAGAACTGCAAAGAATTTGAATGCATTATCAACATAAATCATGTACTGATCGTTTGCCACTACTCTAATACCATACGCATCATAATCATTTAAATCGGGGCTAAACTGATTAGTTAGAAGTGGATGATGAAAAAGAATGAGGCAGAAAAAGTAAAGAAACATGGTAACAAACGAAAGAAAAGTGGTCTGTATTTTCTGTTTTGATAATCAGGTAATGCAGTGTTATCAAATAAAGTCAAACCTCTTTTTGTAACTAATGTTTTACGCTTAAATTTTCTAATTATTTGCTCATCATTGCATTTAATTCAGGTTCATAAATGATTTCATAACAAAACATGATAGCCAAAGAACAATGTGCACAAACTGATGATTGTTGTCGCGTAGATTTCTAAACAAAGAGAAGACACTGTTATCGTTCCAATAGTTTTCCATTTCAGGAAAAGTTAACTGGTAAAATAACTTTCCATGACGTATAACTACAGTTTTCGCCTAATTTTAACCCTCTTAAAGCACTTTTTTGTCAAATAAAACGAAAACAGTTTTGATTAGGCGAATGTTCTGTATGAATTATTGATAATTGTACGGCCTGTCCAGCTAACGGTCACCTTCACTTAAGTTGGTTCGAAATTTTTTTTTTAACTTTAAAAATTTGTAAAGCACATCGTCTAACGTAGTTTTTGAAGCTGATTTCGAATATCAACTTAAAATTTCCGAAAAATTAAACTTTGACTTCAAAAAATTAAAGCTAAATTTTATTTTTAATTTCCTGACCTAGATATTTTCGCGAAAAAAATTAAGAGATATGGCATTTTGTAGAAAATTAAATTTTCTACAAGATGGTGTATTTATTTTTGAGTTTAGGTGCTTTTCAAGAAAGTTGGTTTTTGGAAAGACCAAGTTTTAAAACGGGTTTTTCTCCAAGTCAAAACGATTTCAAAACGTTTTTCTACGGTGCATCGGAAAGATCAGATCAGATACTGTCTACTGCTACAGGAAATATTTTTCTATGACGACTTTTGTAATGGAGTTTAACCTTCTGATTTGAAAGAATTAGAAAAAGCTGTAAGCCCATAACGAAACGTAAGTCCGTAATGTTTTTGTTTTTGATGTATCTGCCAGACTAAACACTTTCGAGACAAATCTTTTTTTGCTTTATATAGGCTTAATTCTCAGCTACGTTTGCTACGAAAAGGTTTTTTGAAAGAACCTCATTATTTCGCTAAACTTACTCTCTGTTTTTGCTCTACTCTACATTCACTTCTATTTTTTGTAAGTCCATGTACATGTATGAGAGTAGATAATTGCTTAACGCTCAATATTATTTGTATAAAAACTGTGCCACTTGGCTGAAACCCACAATATGTTGGTTGTAAATAGAACTCACCGAGCTCTATCAGCTGACGCAAGAACGGTACCCCACAGCATCTTCCGTTACAGAAACAATTGCTACGGACTAAAAAAAAGTGTAAGTCCGTAACGCCTGGACAGGCCGTGCAGTGAAACTGCATAACTTATCGCATATGAGTATGGTAGATGTTTCTGCATATGAATGTGACAAAGATTTATCACAAAATCTTTCGCTAGAAAGACGCTTTCTTACGAGGGAATCTTTCGAGGTGCCACCTTCCGTTTTCAGTGATACTGTGTCGGTTGATAGAGGATAGTGTCATAGTAAAAATTCTAAAAGGATTTATCCCCATAGCGTTTCTTTCAAAATTTATAATTTATTTTCGTCTGTTTGTATAAGGAAACAAGGTAACACTGAAAGCATTCTTTATCGGTAAAAACATCAAATTAAGAGCTCAAGCTTTTTTCATAACGCTGCTTCTGGTTTGTCGATATCTCAAAAACTTTCAGGCTTTGAATGTGCCTACACACTGAGTTATTAAGATTTTTCCTTGGTTAAGGAAACCGGTTTAATTAAGCTTTTCTGCTGATACATTTATTAATGTGTTATACTTTGTGAGAACTGGAAAATAAAGAAAAAATCTGAATAACTCAGTGTGTAGACAAGTTGAAAGTCTGAAAGGTTTTGAGATATTGACAGACCAGAAGTAGCGTTATGAAAAGCGCCGAAAGCTCTAAATTCGATGTTTTACCGATATACAAAACTTTCAGTGTTACTCTGTTCCCTTATAATTGCTGGGCATACCAAGTCTACGAACTATATCTGTAACTGAATTTTGATCTAAATCTGACTTATACTCAAAAATTTATGGAATTCTGCCTTTTTCGGTTCAAATATTTTAAGGGAACACCACCACTTATTCTGTTTTCGAATAAATAGTCGTTACCTTCGATCAATACATTCAAAATACTAAATGCGCTTATTTGCAAATTTTCACTGGATAAATCTCACAAGAAAAAGTGATTTGCAAAAGTGACTTATTTTTTATGTATACTAGTTATGTAAAAGGTTTTACACAAAAATATCTCATGTGTACGGTTCCAGTTTATGATGCATCAGAAGAGACAGGTGGACGCCTTCTCTACTACAATTACCGCCAAAGGAAAGTTAGAATAATCCAGCATACACGTCGGTAGTAAAAACTATCGCTATATCAAGCTCAAGATTGTTAAACATGAAAGCTTAAGCTCGAGCATGAGGTTGACATGTGCTTGACTCAAGCTCAAGCACAAAACAAGCTCGTCAAGCTCGCGTATCAAGCTAAAGCTTGAGGCTAGTACATGCCTAGCTATCACTTCTATGACATCACAAATGTAAAGAGAGTATTTTGTTTTTCTTTGTTAATGTATCTTATTTAATTAAACATATTCCGATCAGAGTTTTATAGTGCGAAGTATGTGCTATACTCGATGCAAAATCAAGGTTTTTTATCATCAGAATTGAAGACGAGAGAATTTATCGCTTACTTCAGAAACGAAAACGATCTGTGAGTATTTCACTTAGCAATGAAAACTTTATTCTTACCTAAGCGCGATCAGACTAGGTGAATATTCTCCAGATAATAACACAAAATAAACGTTCTATATCAGGTGTGTTAATCTGACTTTTTGATTTCATATTAGTGACAATAATTCTGAAATGTGTCCATAATGTGAAATAAATCTGAAGACATTTTAAAAGTGAAAAGAATAGAAAAGGAAATGAAAGACAAAAATATATATTATATCTGGACTAAATTTCATTAATCGGTCACAAAAAAGAATTTTTTGAAGAATACAGTCATTTTTCCTTTTTTCTTGTCTTGTAAAATGTATTTCTGCTTTCTGCAACAGTAATTCTAATAGCTGTGGAAAAATAACCCCAAAACCATGCTCTGCTCGCCTTCGTAAGTCTGCCACTGAAGCGTGATGCTTTCACAGTTTTCGCCTTTTACTACTCAGATGACTTTTGAACAGGAACGCATCGATGCAAACTACTTCAGAATATGAAGATGTGCTCTGTTTTAGCTACTCTCAATAGGACTTTTAGAAATCAAAATAAAATACTTCAGTCTTTGAAAATTAGCAATCTTCGCAGATAAAAGACTAGTTTTAACTAATCTAAACGACAGAATCATACCCAGCAGATAAAATAGTGTAAGATGCACGTAAAGCAAACTTCGAGTGAATCGAGTAAAAACGTTTGAGTTTATTACACATATTCGGATTTGTCCAAGCTCGCTGATTACGAATATCACCTTTCCAGTCAGAGAAAACGTTTTCATTCATAAGAAAAAACCCAAATACAGGAAAAGTCTTAAAAACATAAAAATTTTTCGTTTTAAGAAAAAGCTTGGCTTATGATTTTTTCCTGAAGTATCATGGAGACTTGAGCTGACTATATTTGGATTCCTTATTCAAAACTGCATCTAGCCAAGATAATTCCATGGCTCCAAAGCACAAAGTGAAATTTTGGCAAGGCCCGGAACATATATGAGTCAAGAACCAAGACCTTTCGTTCAAAAACTCTCGTACTTTTTTTGTGGAGGGCCAGACGTTTCATTCACACATCATTAGATAGGCGAGATAATCAGCTTTAAAATTACGTAGAGCGTTTTTTCAAATTTCGTTTCGTTCCTGAGAAAATTCATTTTTTCTAAATCAGAGACGAAAAAGTCGGAATTCTCCCGTAATTCTCAATTTTCTTGATCAAAACTCAACTTCTGAACAACAAAAATACCATATTCGGAGTTAGGATTAAAAACTGAATCGACTGATGAAGTTTTTGTTTGATTATCAGTTTTGAACGGTAACTTTGCAACGTGAAAATTCAAAAATAATTGAGTCAGTTGGATAGGATAGAAATACACATCAATCGACACAGTTTTTGATCCTGATTCCGAATATGATATTTTTGTTGCTCAAAAGTTGAGTTTTGATCGAGAAAAGTGAGAATTACGGGCAGAATTCCGACTTTGTCGCCTCTGATTTAGAAAAAAAACTCAGCAACGAAACAAAATTTGCAAAACAGCTCTACATATTTTAAAGCTGGTTATCTGGAATATCTAATCATCTGTGAATCAAATGTCTAGCCCTCCACAAAAAAGCCACTAGAGTTTCTGAACGAAGCGTTTTGGTTCTTGACTCATATACGAGATTCTTGTTCAAATTAGACTTTTTCTACGATGAAAGAGTGTTTCTGAGGCTATAGAAACTCTCTCACCCAAAAAAGTGCTAGGAAATTTTCTGTTCTGCTTAATTTTAACCAGACTTAGCTTGACTTGGAGGAAAAAATTTCGAAGAGTGACTTGACTTGAATTGAAAATTTCAACGGATAACTTAACTTGGCTTGAGAGAAAAAATCTTTCGACTTGACTTGACTTATGACTTGCAAAACTCTTGACTTGCCCAGCTCTGGTTTGAAACTATGATCGTTTCCCAAAAACTAATCTTTTAAAAAGTTTGACCGTTTACTGACATGAGATGAAAAAAGTCTCTTAACCCAGTATATAGCGAAGATATTGTTTATACCGGATTTTGTAAAGTAGAAAACGCAGTGTGTAGAATGGTGATGAAAGGATTAAAAGAACATGGTTGTCATTTGAGAAAAAAATGCTTTTTTAGCAAAGGATGGGGGCGACTATCTGATGATGAAATCGACTCATGAATTTTATCGACTACTCAAAGAGTGGATGTAGAATGAAGAGAAGACTATTTCTAGGTACTTACTAGACCTTAGAACCATTCCCAGAAAAAAATTGGTCGAATCGAATTTGATGAAGTTTCTACTGCATCTGATATATATTATACATCGTATTTTTGAATCTTTCTCTCACAGTTTCATAATTTCTCACTGCCATTATATATCATTCGAAATATATATCCATCCTATTCGACTGCTTTTAGTTTTTCTCGAATTTTCACGTTGAAAAATTAGCGAGGATAATAGTAGAAAAGGAAATGAAGGACAAAAATATTTTCTCTGGACTAAATTCCAATAATCGGCCACAAAAAAGAATCTTTTGAAGCAAACAGTAATGTTTCCTTTTTTCTTGTCTTGTAAAGTGTATTTCCGCTTTTTGCATGTTACTACTTAGATGACTTTTGAATAGTAGGTCCAGGAGCACAAGCTCTGCTAGAATCAAGTTTTCTAAGAACTATCTCCACATCGGGTAACTGAACTTTAAATTTATCAATCTTGACGATTGATTCCGATAAATTGTCCGCAACATGCGGATGAATGTCTGGTCATGTCCATGTACAAACTTGTGCAAAATACGTATTCAAAGTTTCTACTTTACCTTGGCTGTCTACTATCAAATCGCCCACAGTATTTCTTAGAGGTGGTAAAACCTGACCGCTTGAAAACCAAGTCCTTGGTCTTTGATCAGAAAATTTCACGAATCATATAGCTTGATAGAGCAAAAAATTCTGGGAAAAATAAGACATTTCCCGGCTCTCTAGAACGCTTTGTCACCGGAATAAATCGACTGCAGTTGCGTGACAAAGCGTTATAGACAGACGGGAGATGTAAGGAATTTTTGAAAGTGGGAAGTGAAAAGGGAAACATCTGCGACCATTTTCACTTAAAATCGTATTGGGCCATTGTCTATCAGAAACCGTTTCCGTCCTTTTCTATTTAAGATGACTGTCAATTTGGTCGATACTGCTCGATAAGAAATGATGTTACACGGCTGACTCTCACGCTCAAATGCCCCTCCTCCAATAATGGAAGCTGAAAAGTCTGAATATATGCTTATGGTTTTCTCTCTATTGTTCGACTTTTCAGACTTCTGAGAAAAAATAGAGGACTTGCAATCGAAGATTACCTGACCTATATGGGGTGGCCTAAACTACTCAAGAAAAAAAATAAAATTAGCATACTTATAAATATATATCATTTTCTACTTTGTACCTAAACCAGTTCTCGGCATATGCAACTTCGTTTTTAAAAAAAATAAAATTCTCAGTGACTGTGTATCTCCAGTTTTTTTTATAGTGAAAATTTGACTTTTTTTGCGCGATTTTCGGCATTTTCCATAAATTAAGCATTTCAGCATTTCGTTAAAATTTGAGTTCGATTGGACCGTTTTTTCGAGGGACTGTAATGTGATCCGATGAAAACCCATATAAGAACATCTCAGAAAATTCTGGGCAAAAATATATCGATTTTCTTTTTTGATGTTCTATGTCTGCTATAAATTTGAGCTCGATCGGCCATGTGCTCCACATTGGCAACAAGGTGAAAAAAGAGGGAGGGCTATCCTTAATAACTTTATGAAGTTAACGACGAATATTGTCTTACTTTTTTGTCCGGTGTTGGAAATTCAAAATTTGATTTGAAATTGTGAAACTATTTTGTTTCGGATTCAGCATCAAAAATCGAGTCTAAAGAGGATGTTTTAGCCAACATTTTTTTACTTTCTATTCGAATTTAGTGAAAAGTAATCGTTATAGGTAAAAAAATTAATGCAGAATTGAATGAACATAGTCTAGAGCACACTAAAAGTTTTCTAGAAGGTTCCTGGAAACTGTTCTTGAAACACAATGTACAAAAACTCACTGTCAATTGGCTGTGTTACATGAGGACAACACCTTATGTGTCGGAATGTAAAGTTTTACAATGCAGCTGAATGTAATACAGTTTTGAAGAATAATTTTTGATATTACTTTCTTCCTTTTACTACTATGTTACTACCACAGCAGCAACAATAACAAGTGAGCCAGATTAAACCAGCGACTTTTTTTGTGTTTTGAGGTACTAAAAATAGTTTTAAAACCCGGTTTTGATCTCATTCGATAGAGAATTCATTGTTCTACAAAACTGTCGACGTTATTTTTCCAATAAATTTTTCTTATTGGTACAATATTTAAAAGATTAACATCTACTCTAAGTGTTCAACTGCGACGGTCAAATAACAAACAACCGCTGAAACTTTTTTAATCGTTTCGCTGAAATTTCAAATATGTCTCAGAGTTCTCCGTAAGACTATGCATGTTTCAGAGTTTTAGAAGAAATGTTTGCGAGAAAAATGTCTGACGCAACAAATGTGAAAACACCGAAAAAAATGACAGAGCTATGCCATTGTTTCCTCTTAACTTGAAATAACTTAAAAGTTTTAATCCGTCAGCTTGACAGTCACACCATGTCGTTCTCTAGCGACGGCGGCTTGAGAATAAACGTTTCATAGACTAATTCTGGCTTTGGCAAACATGATTTTCAAAAATGCATCCAAAAATACTACTAGGTGTTACTTCAAAGCCTGTTTCTGCTGAACGATAGCTCTAGAAACCTTAAAAGGTCGTGGGAGCATAGAGTACAAATTTCTCTATCTATTGCTGTCAAATACTTTACTTTTAGCCATCGGACTTGATGAATAGAGGCTTACATAAATCGATAGATGTCTGCAGAAAACAGAAGCTCGCAGTTCGACAATTATGTAGGTGTTCGTCAGATAAAAAATTTTGTACCAATAAGAAAAATTGATTTGAAAAACAAAGTTGACAGTTTTATAGAGCAATGGGATTCTCTATTGAATGAGCTCAAAACTAGAAAACAAAATTGATCATTTTAATCTGTCCCACCCGTTATAAAAAAAAGGTGAATATTAAACTATAGTGTAAGGCTTATAAATTGGTTGTTATTCTATTGTTTATTTTAATTCAGTCATTTCTAAACTAATATCCCATAGACGTTGCGCTTGTTCCATATCAACAGAATGTGGTGATAAGCCAAAATAACCTTGCTCATTTGTAACACCTACACTTATATTACAATCTTCTAAATATTCACCAGATTTATCATCTAATTCATTACTTAATGCTGCCCATACAGTTGTTGCTGCACCTTGTTCAACATTTTTAAAAGCTTCAATTAAATTTCCATTTTTATCAAAAAATCCCATTTGATTCATTTCTTCTCTAGTTAAATCTTTTTGTAATCCAGTCATTATACCACCAGGATGTAATGAATATGCTTTTATACCATCATTTGAATATAATTTTGATAATTGTTTGGCAAATAATATATTCGATGTTTTTGATTGTGCATACGCTTTCCATTTATCATAATTTTGTTCCCAATTAATATCATTCCAATTAATACCACCTTGTCTATTAGCACATGAACTGACTACAATAACTTTTGATGGTTTACTAGCTTTTAATACAGGTAATAATAAAATTGTTAATAAAAAATGAGATAAATGATTAACAGCAAATTGTGATTCATAGCCATCAATTGTTTTTTGATATGGTGTTGCCATTATACCAGCATTACATATTAATATGTGTAAAGGTAATTTACGTTTTATATATTCATTAGCAAAGTCACGAACAGATTTTAATGAGTTTTGATTTAATTCCATAACTTCAACGTTATTATTATTTGTTGTTGTTTTTATATCATTAACAACATCAGCACCTTTTTCCATGTTTCGTGCTGTTATTATTATATGTGCCTTTGTTAATGCAAGTGCACGTGCTGTTTCAACACCGATACCTAAAGAAAACTATTTTAAAATTAGAATTTGTTTTACTTGTATTATATATACAATTGAATTACCCGATGTAGCACCAGTAATTAATATAACTTTTCCAGTTAAATTTGCTTGTAAACTTTCAACTACTTCACGAGCAGTTGATTTTGCATTAAATTTAGGTGTTGTTTTTTGTGTTGATTGAGATTTTGTACCACTACATCGAAATATTGAACATGATTTTTTATCAGATGCCATATTTATTGAATTAATTTGAGTCGTATTATCTGAAAATATGAAAGATCACTCTTCAGCTGTCATACTTTCTTTCTCAATTTCAACCTTTTTTCAAACAGAGTTAACCTCATACATAAAACCCGTTCGGTACGAAACTTTTACAGCAATAACAAGTGTATGTATAACATAATTATACCTGCCTGATAGTGTGATTTGTGCATAGAAGTTAGACTTATTCTCCATGTTTCCTGATTTTGGAAATTGTAAAATCGTTGTGGAATTTATGTGACATGTAGCCCAATTGCCTACTATGAAAGAACCTAACAGAATAGAACAAATAAAAAGAAATTGTCTTTCGCTGATTAGCCGATAGCAGTCGTTTCAGTATATGTAAAAACACAACTTCCTGTTGTGTAATGGTTGTAAATCCGTCCGTAAGTATAATCGTTGTTATACATGTCACTTCTTTCTCCCACAGATGCCGCATTTTCTGAGGAACGTTTAACAGATGTCGAGAGCACTCTAGACATCCTGTTGTGGGTTCTCTCAGTCTCGGTTAGTATTCATTCTGGATTATTATTTTCCAACACTTTTAACAATGTATATAAGAGATGGCTTTCTCACGAGAAATCCTATGAAAGTGATGCCTTCCGTTTTCAATGTATTATACATCGGTCGATAGGGTATATCGAGATAGTAAAAAGTTGAAAAGAATTTGCGCTGATGCCTTTTCCTTCAAAAATTATGACCATTTTTCTATTTTTCCCAGGGAAAAATAGCTGTAAGTTAACGTTTACACCATCAAATTTCAATTTTTTCTCAAAATCAACACATATTTCGAATCAGCGGTAAAAACTGCATTGAACAATCTTTCTTTCGGAATTTTTCGATAACTGCGATTTTTTCCCATTTTTCGACCGAAGTTTTTGCTGAAAAATCGAAGTTGTCTAAAAATTCCGAAAGAAAGATTGTTTAGTGCAGTTTTTACCGCTGATTCGAAATATGTGTTGGTTTTGAGAAAAATTGAAATTTGATGGTGAAAACGTTAACTTACAGCTATTTTTCGCTGGGAAAAATAGAAAAATGGTCATAACTTTAGAAGGAAAAGGCATCAGCGCAAATCCTTCTCAACTTTTTACTATCTCGATATACCCTATCGACCGATCTATAAATCATTGGAAACGGAAGGCATCACTTCCGTAGGAATCCGCGTCAGTATATAATATCAGGAGTTGCTATAAAGTTAGACTCGAATTAAACATAGGAAGAGATAATATTAGTTGTATTTGGTGCACCACTTCTGCCACCAAAGTTATATGAAAGAAAGATGAAACTTAAAGTTCAGAAAATTCCAAAACATGAGTGGGGGATCAGTAAAACGCTCTGAAAAGCAGTTGATTGCAGAATGAATGAAATAAGTAGGAAAGTATAAAAGTCTGTAGGCTAACGATCAAATCAGTCAAACAGTGTATTGGTTTAACTTCTGCTGGACTGGACGTGCATTGCGAGTTGTGAACACTATGCTCTACTAAAAATACGCTTTCACTTTCAAAAAACGTTCTGATGAGCCGAAATCGACAGAAAATTGTAGTGAGGATGCATCGGAAAAAACCATGGATGCATCATAAACAAGAAAAATACTCTTTCAATATTTAATAGAAGAGCCAAACAAAAATTTATTGGTGACATATCGTCAATATTAACAGGACTGGATGATTTTTTATCTAGAAGCAGTGAACAATATACGTAGTTTTTTCGAGAAGATCAACATATACAGGTCTGAATAAATTAATTAAAAGTTTCTGTCGGTCCTGCCTACATCGGCTTCGAAAGAACGGATTTTTCTTACAATAGATATATAATATTTCTTAATGACTTTAACACACCAAGTTGATTAAATTTACCTACAACTGCAGAAGGTCTTTCTCTTTTTTTTATTAGTATACATAAAAAGCATATGAGAAGACGAAGAAAAGAAACAAAAACATGTTGATGAGTCACGACTCGTTTTACGCATCAACTAATTGAACATTTTTATTTTTCAATACTGACGTCAAAAATATCTTTTTTGGACTTGATGAAGACTTCTCTAGTGATCTTAATTCTCCTCAGCTCGTGCTCACCACCACCAAATGCTCACCTCGGTAATAACAGCCTCCAAAAAGTAGGGATCTGTTGTATGTGTTTCGTTGCATTCTGTTCTCGAAGACAATACAGGGATAAGACAAAAATAGCTAAAAATCAATGAAAAGACGTAGAGAAAAACGAGGGATTCACAAAATAATATCATATATTTAAGCAACACTAAGATTCTCAAATTCACAATTTCGGAGATGCAGTTAAAATTATTATTAGATATGTGAAAATGAAATATAGATTTTAGCTAAATAAAGAAGGGCTTCTGAATGTTCAAAAACTCAAAGGTTCCAAAAATTATTCTAAATATAGAAGGGTATCTTCAGATACCACTTTGGTTTCCAAAAAAGCTTTCTTTTGAGGGTGAGGGCTTTTCCGAAGCTTTTCTTCTAAAATCTAAAGGCTTCAGAACGTTTGGAAACCAAAAGGATATTAACATTAAATCGATTTTGTGGCAAAAACTTCAGAATAATTATAATTTTAAAAGCAACTATCTTGATAGTTGCTGTTATAATTATTCAAAAGTTATTGTCAGAAACGCATAAGGATTTTAGAACTCTGTTCTGAAACTCCTCTTAATTTTCGAAAGAGTATCCAAAAAGAGTCTGAGTCTTCTAGAAAACTCTTCTTCTTAGAGAGTACTTGAGCCTCCAATACTCGTACTGAACTCATACTCTAAAAAACCTATATTCGCCCTAAAGACGGGCTTGATCAAGTATTTTTGGTCGATGCGAATAAAAACTGAAATACGAATATTAGAAGAAAATGCTTAAAAGATGAAATTTTCCTACATATCTTGGCTCTTGTTCTTCGTATAAACTTGATTTTTCTTACACTGAAATTTCAGAGAATGTATTGCTATTAATACAAAATATGAATTAGATTATGGCTGAAAAATGGTCCACACAGAATTTTACGTTAGCTTAGGGAAGCCGTCAAAAATAATGAAATGCGTAGAACGTAGACGTAGACTATATTCTACGTGTAGAAAGAACGGATATCATTCTCTCTCCTTTCTTTTTTTCTCGTATTTTGCAGAAAGAGAAAAGTCTGATATGGTTACAAAATGGAATAAAGTTTCGTTTTCTATTATCAATTGTATAATCCAATCTAATCTAAACCTCAGTTATATGTTTTTCTCTAACGAACGAAATGAAACAGAACAAATTTTATTTTTTAGTTCAAACGTTGATCTACTCTTCTGCAGAAGAAAAAATGGCGCTTATTTTGAGTTTAATGCTAAATCGCTCA
>CAJNOQ010006406.1:0-13677 GCA_905250885.1 Didymodactylos carnosus
TGAATATGCCGGTTTGTAGAGAATTGAAAGAGCTTTCTAATTATGGGTTGATTTCCTTATATGTTCCTATAGTGCCAGAGAAAAGCGCATGAGAAGGATTTTAATAATGCTGCATAATGGCCGCTTCCAAGTGAAGATCCTATCGGGATGGAAGGGCTTTAACCACTCGAAAGCACCTAAAATCGAATGTTCCTGGTTTTCTGCTAGTCTAAGGGCCATTTTGAGCAAAAAAAAAAAGTGGGCCGATTCTTTAGCTTATACGGACCCGTCCTTTTGTCACCTGCTAGTAGTCCAACGGTAAACTCACGTACTTAAAGTCCGTCCCCTATTAGAAGTACGTTTTGGCGAAACTTTTTTGATAATCCCCTATAGGTAGGTATAGTGCATTTTCCGATTTTTTTCGTGGATATAATAGAAGACCATGGTCTTCTATTTGGCTTTCAAGTCATATAATCGGCAGTGGTCTTCTATTATGAGGGGGGCGGGGGTTACTCTACTAAATTAAGATCCCTTGTGTAAAATAGCGACTAAACAAAAACTTCAAACAATATCTCATCCGATAAAGAATTTCACGCGCTACAAGACAGGCTGCCTTAGAAGTTTTAAAATTCATATTTGGCTGCTGAATAGGTCTGGATTCTGTCTGGGTTCTCAACATTTTTTAAGTAATTAATGTTTTTCTCACCTAAATAATGTAAGTAAGCTGAGAAAGCTTCAGGACATACACTTCGGTAATAAAACAGTGGATACAAAAGTTGTTCAGAATTAAATTCCGGAGTCTCTCATCAGAGCCTTTTTCAAGATATTCTTTTTTTATTAAATTTTATGGTTTTTAAAATTTTAAAATTTCATATTTTTCAATTTAGAGACCAAAAAAGGTCCAAAGGAAGGTGAAAGTTAAATTTCTGCGTCAAACTTGATTCGAGAATAATGAAAAGTTCTTCTTCTTATGCAAGTTAATCTTCTCTATCGAACTACGCTAGAATCAACCCTTCATATCAAAAACTGAAGTTTTTATTGAAATTTTAAAAACAGAGTAGAAAACCCGAAAAAAACTTCACTTTTTTAATCGGAAAAGTACAAATCCGGGAACCGAAAGCTTTGTTGAGACATACACTCCGAAGTGTCCTCTACAAACTGAAGAAAAGAATCAGATCATGGGGCCCCTTTACGGCACCGATATTAGTGAACGGCAATCGAAAGAATGAATGTTCTGACGAAAAATCTCATAGAGCATTACAGATTTGACAAAAAATCTACATTTTTCAGCAGGAAAAATTCATCTTCATACACAGTTCAAGTAGCTCTATCGAATGTACGACTCATATATTTTTCCTGTCGCACGATGCAAGAGATTACAAATCACTCATGTATAGAAGCATAATAAATCCCAAAAAATCAGATTCTGTTAGATAATTAGGTATACATCGGTTTCGATTTTCAAACCGAAAAACCGACACGAAAAAAACGATATTCGATGTAGACCGACACTGAGAAAACCGAACATTGTCGCATTCAAAAATACTCGCATACTCCATTCACTAGGGGGCAAATATCAGATATTAAATTCGTTCGTTAAGTCAAAATGTACATTTGAGTGTGCTTTTTTCAGATTTTAGCGATTTTAGCTTTTTGATTGTCGGTCAACCGAAATCGATATAGGTGAAATCAGATGTTTCTTTGACAATAGTGAATAGATGTTATGTGCTCACTCTTTATATCATTTAAAAACTTTAAATATAAATGTTTGAAAGTTTTTCGGTGTCGGTTATCAATACCGGTGCATACCTAGTTAGGTATATGCATTAACTTCATTTTTGAGCTATCTCTAGCTCTGCAGAATCTGTCCGTTCAGATATTTTTGAAAACAACATAAAAGGTTAGGTCAGTACAAAAAAAATATGGCATCCACGTACAACGGTATCCGCTGCTGTTATACGTGGATGCCATATTTTCTTAACGACATTGAGAGTTTCTATAAACATTGTTCAGACTTGTTCGACATCTTATTTTAACTAGAGAAATCTGCTTTACAAACTGATATTATTGAAAAAAATTTTATTTTCAGAAAGAAAATAAATGATTTCCCAGAATTAAACGTTTTTTATGAGCAGCTTTTGGAAAACTTCTTCAAAAACTTTCAGGAATGTTCGATATAGGTAGCAGCAATCTTAAAATAAGGCATCATTAGTAATGTGTCATTGGATCATATTTTCTTAGGAGGTCTTTATATGCGTATTGGAATTGGTATATTTTCATTTGGTAGTCTTTTACATCATGTATTAATATTAATTGAACATGTTGATATATCATTAAAATGTAATAATCACCTTGTTATTTGTGAAAAATTATTATTTGTTATTTTCAATTTTATTCAATTCTTTTTCATTTTTAAAAATTCGAATATTATTATTCATAATTATCGATCTCTAGCTTATTTTGGTGTCATGCATGTTACAATTACAAATATATGTAGCTGGTTTCATGCTATTATTACAGAGACTAAACTTGAAATAACTTCTCATGATTCAGAAACATTATTAGAAACAAATCATTCAACATTATTTTCAAAATTATTTCAATCAAAAGATACAAAGTAAGTTATAAACTCAAATTACTGTCATATTAGTTTGAACTAAATACTAATTGACACATAAGCCGTTTGTCTTATAATTTATTTTTGATGTTTTCAGCTTTATGTAGTTCAAGTTTTCAGTGTAATGCTTTTATTTAGTATAACAAATCCAAGTATATTGTGTAATCATCCAAATTATGGTTCTGAATTAATAACAAAAACTGAATATTCACTTGCACCCTATTTATTTCCTTTTACTGTTGAATACACATTAATGAGTTTTACATTATTTCTTATTATATGGCAAAATCTTGGTAGAAAATTATCATCGAAAACTACTAACCATGAACATCATAATGATAATGCTAGTACTGTTATCACTGACGATGGTATTAACAAAAATTGTCATAAACATCATGGTGATGACGAACATGAGCATGTATTTAATGTTAATTGCCAAAAATCAATCCGTGGACTGTTTACTGGTTTTCTCATATTAGGTAAAAGCCATGAACCTATAAGACCGTTAGTGTTTTCAATATTTATTCGAGAATATAGCAGAAAATCTGCTACAAATTCATTTTTAGAGTCACAATGATAAACGCACTTTCTTGTCTTGATGAGAGAACAAATGAACGAAACACGTGCGTGAGCGTTTCTCGATTTTAAGACATTATCAAACGCGTCGACAGGATCGAATTAAACATAGAGATGTAACAATCGTTGCTTCTAGACTCGTCTTTCTTCATGTGATCAAAACCGCCTAAGTTTTGATTACATTGGTCAGACCAGGAAATACTTTAAACGTACCAAGATGAGATAAAGTCAATAGTGCATTTTATAGAGAATTTAATTCTCTATTCACTTAAAAAGTTGAATTTCCTTCGTTTTAAAGTTGATATTCGTAATCAGCGCAAAAGACTGCGTCTGGTAATTTGCTTTTAAGACTGGTTTGAGAGAAAAAATATTGCTCGACTCACCAAAGCTGAGGGTGACAGTTATGCGTTTTAGTCATACAGCAGAAGAATTTCGCTCAAAAATGATACGAATATGTTTCTTTTTTATTCTAGCTGGAACAATAATGACAATAATTACATATTTTATATATAAAAATGTTGATAAGCAATCAGAAATATTCGATAGTTATTTATCTGTTATGATGAGTAAATGTTCACAACTTGTATTAAATTGTTTAATGTTTGGTGTTATTATATTAGGATATATTCATACACGTCAATTAAAAATTCGTTGGCATACAACAATTGTATTTGATGAAGTTTTAGTTATATTTAGTTCATTAGGAACATATTTATTTGCTATATTTAGTTTATTATCAGCAGCATTTTCAAATCATATTCAAGTATTAGAATTATTAACATTAATTGTTTCCATTTTACAAATAATTGAATGTACATTACAAACATTATTTATTCTAGATGGTTTAAGACGTCGAGCAAATACACATAAAGCTAAACGAGAAAAACCTGGAAGAGAGTTTGTAGCATTATTAATTGTTTTAAATATATCATTGTGGTTATTAGATACATTTATATCAAAAAAAATGGAAACAAATCAAATACAGGTACAATTTTATGATAAAATAACATGGGCAATTATTCATACTCTAGCAGCACCATTATCAATGTTTTATAAATTTCATTCATCTGTTTGTCTATCAGACATGTGGCAAGCAATATATGCTTGAATAAGATTTTTTACCGTATCCTGAGCATTACAAGATATCGATAGAAAAAAAGACCTCTGAAATTCATGAAAAATTTTTTACCGCTTCAATAAGCTATTTTTATTATAAAAAGTCTCAAATCTTGACACAAAAACAAATGTCTCGCTTTTCCTCAAAACATACGTAGTTATAGGTAATTTTTTATGTCATTTATGATCTACTATTCATCTGCATAGACATTTCTATAATAAAAAAGAAAATTTCTTGAAGTCAGTCTTTTAGGCTGAAAATTTTTCATACAGATAACTTGCCATACTCTACAAGACAGACAGATCAAAATCTTTTTACCTTGTGTTTTGAGATAGATCTTCATAGAGAAATTTTCTAAAGATCCGTTCCAGAAGGGTATGTATGCAGAAATGAATAGTAGATAATGAATAACATAAAAAATTACCTATAACCATGTATATTTCAAGGAAAAGCGAGAACACACTTGAGAGCCTTCCCTTGTCGTATTTAATAGTGAAACATATTTTTTCAGAATTAAAGTGGAAAGATGATTTTCATTGGTAGGTTAGGAGTGCGCATTTATCAATTTTTTCTATCTATACCCCTGTCCACATTAGAAGCCCAGTGGGCTTCTATTATGTCCTGCAAGAAAGGCAAAATTTTCTCAAAAAGTACCCTATAAGTAAGTAGCAGGGGCAATTTTCAAAAAGTTTCATGCCAGACTGGGCTTCTAATGTGACGGGGGGTTTAGTACAATTTTTCTAGAGCTTCAGATTAACAATTAACGTTTTAGTGGAACAAAAGTTCGTATAAAAATTCTTATAGACTTTCACGGAAAAAGTGAGGGGTCACTTGAAGACCGTTCTTTCCTCGTCACAGTCAAACAAGTTAAAAACGAAAATAGCTCTCGAACTCATTGTTTCGCTATGATAAGTATTAAAAACTGGCGTGTTTAAGCGAATCGTTGAGTATTAATAAGTTGATATTTATTTGTTTTTTGGCTATTTACAGCGGTTACAAAAATGCATGTAAATCTTGTTTTTGACATATTTTAAAAAATTATCATTAAGTTAAATAAAGTGACTGAACAACGCGTTTCTACCTTTATCGAGAAAGACTCTAGACTGGTGGGACTATGAAATAAACAATTTTAACAAATTAAACGTAAAAGAACAACTTCGACTTCATCGTTGTCATATAAAAAGATAAGAAGTAAAGTTATATCGGCGGTGTAAGCAGATAAGAAAAAATTCTTTCGAAAGAGATAATCTGAATTTAAAGACCCAAAAAAATATTCGACGGATAGCTGTTAATGTTCAAGACTTACTAAGTGTTATAACCAATCGAGACCCATACGTAAGAATATTTCAGTTAGATTATTGTTGAAATTATCATATTCGACGTTCGGGACTACGTGGCGCCAATGACCCAATGAGTTCGGGGGTGGTGGGAAAAGTTAAAGCACCTTCATCTACACAAGCATTATAGGTGGTCTCTAAGGTAATTCTACAAACATAGCCATTAATTTCATCCACCAAGACAACAACGAACTGTCTGCTATTCTAACTTCTTCTCCGATTGAAGCGAAGAAAGCTGTATTTTTATGTTTTTAATATTCTTCGACGCTTTGTGTCAAATCATTTTAGCAAATGATCAAGCGATGTATGATCTGGTTTTATCTAAACTTAAGGTTCTTAACGTTAGTTAAGCAAAGAAGAAAAAAATCTTGAATATTTTTGAATAATTTGAAGCACGTTGTTAGTGATATACTTTATTATGACAGTAGGTGCAGACTGATCAAATATTTTTGACATCATGAATTTGTGGAACGAAAATCTGTGCAAGTTGACCAGAGCAAAGTAAAAATGATCTTGTTTCTTTGGTCTGTTCAATGAACTGCCGACATTCTGTAACACTATCAAACAGGTCAGCAATAATAATCGGCAATAATCAGCAATTTTTCGAAGACCTCGTAAATCCGTTACGGGTGTTACTTCTGGGAAGGTAACAGTAGAATTAACATAACTGAAAAACAAAAATACTAATAATTATGAAAAAATTAACAATTTTTTAATCCAATCAGACATGAATGTATCTAAAAATTAAACTAACAAAAGGTTCTAATTTCGAAATATGAGAAATGGGAGATCTCAAATGGTGATGAGACGGGTAGGGGCCAAAAGATATAATAAACTGAGTAAACCCAAAAGAGATAATAAGTTGTATTCCCAAAAGAGATAACAGAACGGAAATGTGAAACTTTTGTATTGCCAAAAGAGATAATAAATTTAATTAGTAATCAAGAACGAAAAAAAAGTTAAATTATTGTGTTTTCAAAAGATTACTATGTTCACGATTCTAAAGTGCATTTTTCTCTTCTTTTTGTATATTTTTCACCCACTTCCATATATTTGCAAGTAATGTTGGTATTATATTGAATGCAAAAACAATTCTAATTCTAAGAATCTTCTTCAGTTTTATGTTTCATGCCACGGATAACACCTTTAGTTTCTTCATCAATCTTAACCAAATCACTATGAACACCACTTGTACGAATAACGTTGTTATTGCCATCAGCTGTTATGTATGCTGAACATTTGTTTATTGTATACTTAAATAAAACAGCTGAATATTTTATTTTCATGAACTTCAAGAAAACGAAACTCTTGAAATACAGCGCAAGATTTTCCTTGCTGTGTACTACTAAACATTATAACTTTTCTCAAATCCATTTTTGTTTGTCAGTAGAAAATGACATGCTTTGCTATTTACTGATTCCATATTTATATAATTCGCGTTTGCACACTGTTTACCCTGATTTTGTACACTGTACTTAATGATGCTGCCTGATTTCATGATTTTTGTATATTAGTGACTGAACGTTCATTCATGAATCATGAATGATTCTATATTGATTTCATGATTTTCTATATTATCTCTTTCGAAAACACAATAATTTAACTTTTTTTCGTTCTTGATTACTAATTGAATCTATTAACTCTTTTGGCATTACAAAAATTTCATATGTTCGTTCTATTATCTCTTTTAGGAATCCAAGCTGATGAGACAGGAAAACATCGAAAAATCAAGTTTTATGAGCCAAAAACGTTTATCGAAGGTGCCCAGATCCAGAAAAACTGGCACTAAATAGCCAGTTTGCTTATATTTAATGAACGCTCTTAGGATGAGCATTGAAATGGCTTGAAACAGCATAAAAATGGACAAATAATGTTTTCATTCCCTGCTTTGTTTTTGGAGCATTAATTTAATGGTCTGCAAATGTGCAGTCTACGGTCAAATTGAGAATGCTATAACTAGCTGCCCCTTTTTCAATTTGACCGTACATTGCTAATTCACGGTGTGAAGCGAACGTATTTTAAAAGTAGTAAAAAGACGGCTCGTTAATGGTGTTGCTTCTTTATCACCGTTATATTGTATATTAGATCGACAGTATCAAGAACCGAGCAAATGTTAAGATAAACAAAATTTTCTTCCATTATCAGAGAGACTCGGGGCTTATCAGACTCATTACTGGACTGTAATTCTAGCTGTTAAGACATTTCTGTAGTAATAATAAATGCAGTCGAATTATAACTGTAAAAAGAGAAAAATGACCTTAGAAAGACCAACCAGTACTCAAAAAAATGGTCTTAAAATGATCAACGTTAGCCGACCATGTTTACACCTTGAAGAAATATCTACGTCTTATACAGGCCGTTCAGATGATCTAAATATAGCCCAAAAACAGCCTCAATGGACAAAAAATAGTCATTAACCACTACTTAACTCGCTCGCAAAAGCCATTAATACGCCGCTTTCTTCGTCCTAGGTGGTCATTTTTCAGACGGAATTACGAAAGTTTCTTATCAAAATAAAGGAAATTATAGATCTAGTAATGTTATATAGGACAAACCCAATTTGTCTATACTTAATACATTTATTAATTAATTTAATATATTTATATTTACTCCCCAGCGGAAAAGTCTCCGCCCGAACCCTCCTAGGCTTTTTACCCCCACCCGCACAGTGGGCATTTTTTGCTAGAACAGGCGGACTTTAGCTTTACGAGTGAACTAAAATTTCATGAACCATTTTTTTATAGGTTTTCCATGATCCTCTTTCTAATGGCATGAGAGCTGGGTTTTGAAAAAGTTTTCTAAGGAGTTTTTCCAGAGATCGGATCTCTGGAAAACCATTCAAAAAACTTTCTCAATATTTAAAAACGATACCACTGGAAAGCGCATCGCCAAAAACCTATAAGAAACATGTTTCGAGTCCTTCAGGTTACTTTATCTTGAAATTCAGAATTTCAGCACGAAATTGTTTGTGTGAATCTCAAAAACTAAGAAAGTTCAAAATCGAGCGGCCGAAACTAGATGAGTTATACACCATTCGATGCACTTTTTCGCGCTGATTCCGAATATGACCTTACTTCAAGAAAAAGTGCTTTTTTGAGGGAGCAAACTGCGAAATACTCGAAAATCCCCAGGGTTTTTGGAAAGCCTGTAACTCAGCACCCCTAGAGTTGGGAGACTTTGTGAGATCCGTATATGTAGAGGAGGTTGAGACGAACATTTTGAGCTATTTTTCATATCAATAGCTGCTCAGCGGAGTTTAGCGATTGCATTTTTATGAGGACGTCTTTTTTTTAGATGAGTTCCATGGAAAGATCTTCGCGCGTTCCCTGAAATTTAACTTTGTCCGACGAAAATTTTCTTACGGCGAGGTAGTCTAACATTCTATATATGTCATTGTTTTTGAAAAAAATTTATAATTCGACGGAGAAAATGTAATTTTACGCGCCAGCATACTAATTCTACTGATAATTTTGTGATTTAATTTTCTCAACTTGGGAAGAGGCTAGAGCCAAAAACTTTTCACCGTTAAATAGGGCATTATTTATAGTATATATGTCATCATTCAAAATATAAAAATTTGAACCTGCGATTTTTCACCAAAATGCCGCCTAAATGCCCACTGTGACCCGATGCCATACCGAATCACGCAAGAATGAATGAAAAAGGAGCGCTTCACCTCGGGATGTTCCCTCGTAAGCTAAAGTTTTCGAAACGAACTTTCTTGGTACAGTATTTTCTCCAATTTTTGCAGCATGATCAGTCACGTATTTTTTACTACTTAGAATTGGCAAGAAAATTGACTATATTTGTATTACCACACAAAATATTTCGTATCGAAGCTGGTATAGCTTGCAAAGTTAGGAAGGATTTCTGAAAGGTCGCCATTTCTGAGAAGGTTTAAATAGAACGACCTTTGGTTCATGACTGCGAGTTTTTGTCATAGAAAAAGGTTCTATTTATGGAGCAGAATAGCTAATGGAAGTTGGTCCAATGGGCAAAAATTCGTGGTTGCGCCACTGTTTCGAAAAGGATCTCAGGCCACTTAATAATTTTTCTGTCAAGATGACACTAAACTGAAATATGATCTAAAGCCCTATCAAGCGTCGAATAGCTTTAAAAATATTTCACAAATTCTCCACTGGAATTATTATTGAAATTATTATTTATCAAAAGACATTTAGATTTTTGCTTTAGTGAGTCATCTAAGACTCTCTTCTGTGGGCAGTAAGGTCAATATTTGGTGATGGTCAGTAGTCTGAAAAAGTATCATGATCATCTAGCACGATATGATGTCCTTCATGAAATGCTTTCTGTGTATAGCATAATAGAGAAAAGTTATTTTTAACGAAATTTGTTTTTTAAAAGAAAATTTCTTCAAACGAATAAAATTTTGCTACTATTTACCTTTTCTTCGAATATTGGCCGACGCTCTTTTTCGGGAGTTTCACTTCTGTTGAAGCGTGTGAATTGGTTTCAATTAAAGGATGAGTACAATTTTAGGAGAATAAGTTACCTTTCTCAACTGATATACTGTATTTACATGGTCAACTTCAAGAATATTTCAAGTTACTATAGAAGCCTTGTTTTCCATAATATTATTTTTTATCTACTTTATGAAGAAAGAGCAAGTATTGGGCAGATGGAATTGTATCACCGAACATTTTCAGTTTTATAACAATATTTATCGGTGATACAATTTCATCTGCCCAATACTTGCTTTTTCTTCATAAAGTAGATAAAAAATAATATTATGGAAAACAAGGCTTCTATAGCAACTTGAAATATTCTTGAAGTTGATCATGTATATGAGCGAAGAGCACAATCATTGTACCGTTTGAGAAAAAAAATCGAAATAAATAAAGTTACTCATGAAAAAAAACTTTGTGCTACATTTGATAGAGCTATATCGACTGTCTATGGAAATACTGTTTTCCCGACACTTCATGATATGTTTATGTGTCGTTCAGTTTTGAGGGAGAAATATTTCGAAAAATGTCGCTCTACACTTTTTCCCACAAAAATGTCGCTCAACATTTTCAAAGTAAAACTAAGTTTTCTGACGAACGAAAAAAGATCTTTGCTTGATTTTTTGGGATATTACTCTACTCCATAAGACTGAAAAATACATCAATTTTTGTTTAAAACAGAGAAGGTTTTATTGAGTTATAGCAAGCACAAAATTTATAATGTCGCTCTACATTCAGTGCGAAAATCGATGTTTTTGATTTTGATTGGGCCTTTTCGGCTTACACAGTAGATGAAGCTAATTTCTTTTTTTACCAGACTGTTATGTTTCCAATTCTCTAACTTATGCACTAAAAGGAATTTTTTAAAGGTTCATCCATACGGAACAGCAATGATTTTAATGTCGCTCTACAAAAAAAATGTGAAGTGTCTTACCGAGTATTGATGACAATTTTCGTTCATAACAACTTAGTCTGAAACTAAAATAAATCACATATTCTGGAAACTCTTGACCAGTTGTACAATTCTGACTTAAAAATAATTGAGAAAAAAACGGAAACTCACAGAAAAAAAAAGATTTTCTTTCTGCAGGCGGCTATATCCAGGTTTTTGAGACTGTGGCTGCAGTTTCTTTGGAACTAAAAGGGATAGAGCCTTGGTTTTTCACAAGTGAATGACCAAACATAGACAAGTAGAACAAAAAAAATTATCAAAATCGGTTCAGTGGAAGTTGATTTATAGCCGGTGCACTCTTTCGGATATAGCGGTACAATGACTGTGCTCTTCGCTCATATCTGCTAGTGTTATATTGAAATATCTGATGCTACTAACAACAATCTACCAGTAAAAATCTCGAGTCTACAGATTTGCGAGGTTTTCCAGTTCGACTTGTCTGTCCATTCTGCTCTCGATTATGAACCAGAGTATTTTCTTGGACAGATAGAAGAATCAGGAGCTCTCCTATGGACGGGCACTCTTCTATGGCCATAAAGAGTATTAACTATTTTTTATTAAACTAACTAATAAACACTAGTTTTATTGATTGTCGTTTTTCATTGCTTTTAGCCAACATTATGCCTATTTTACACAGTAATCGATAAGAAAACCATTTTTTGTTCAATCTTCGCATATGTATCTGCGTTCTATACAATGTTGAAAATTATCCTGCAGAAGAAAAATGAAAAATTACTGTTTGCTATTATTTTTTAATCACGGATAAATCCAAATGTCTCGCTAGCAGATAACTCCCTAGGAGATGACATATTTTCTAGTTAATTTGTTTAAGCTTTTCCGTTGAAACTAAATTGTTTAAGTTCATTTCAGCCAGAGACAGGATACCTAGACCATGACCTGTGAGCTGCACGGGTCAAGATCAAAATTTGTAGAAGAAACTAGAAAGTTTAACTTTAAGGTGGCTTATTGTTATTCGATCCAATGAACAATTTTGCCTCAGACCTGGTCCTGACCTGGGCCATCATGTCTCTGATTCCAGCTATAGTTGTTGAATTGTTATCCGACGAGGGAAAATTGTGGACAGCCAACGCATACCCAATAAAAATTCATTAGACTGTTTAACGCTAACTGTTTGGGCTTGTCGTAGAAATGCTGTGAAATAAAAACTAAACCTCACTAAGGCTTCGTATTTTCAGCACTTTTTCGCTTTTGATTCAACTTTTTAACTATTGCCGTTCACCAATTTTGTAGACAAAACGGTTTTTGATTGGACCACATTACGGACCCCTTAAATTTTATCCGATTGGGTTAAATTCTACCGGAAGCTTTTTTCCCAAAACATACCTCTGCGGTATAACCTTGAGTCCCTCTGGTAAAATGTTTACCCGATCGGATGAGATTTAAGGGCAGTTGTAATGTGTTCCAATGAAAAACCGTCTTTTCTAGAAAACTTCACTTTTCATACCAGTGACAACAAAATTAATGGAAAAAGGCTTGTGTGACTAATATTGATTTGTCGAGACACCAATCATACTTCATAAGTATTCTACTTCAGTCATTTCAAATTATGTTTCGGATAGAGATGTACCTGTTCTTATTATTTAGGCTGTTATCGGCGAATAGCCTAACCTGTATCCGAAACCAGGGTACTTGGGTACTAATAAGTTTCTAAAGTTCTTATAAGAAAGTAGATGGAGGTTGGAGATTTTAAGCATAAGTAGTCTAGATGGTGTACTATCTGTAGGGAAGAGCAAAACCAATCACATGTTGGAAGTGCTCGAGCATATCGAAACAGTTTGTGAAACTTTTTGTGCCGTTAATGGGTGATTTTATTGCTTGTCCAACATTTTGGTGTTTCTTATAAAGAACCAGTCGAGTGGACCTCTAGTAGTGATACCTGAATTGTATTTTATGGCCGATTCCTAAAGAGCTCGGAAGGCATTTTGCGAAGATCTGGAATATAGAGCTAAATAACCATATAAATAGATGTGTATTTCGCTAGGTGATGAGGATGAGGACATTGGATCGCCACCTTCCGGACCACCATTTGGAGGCGACGGCGGCATATCATCGCAACAAGGCGAACCTCAAGAAAAATCGGGCCCCTTCCTTTACTTTATGGAAGAAATTTTGCTCTTATTACTACTGTAAGTTATGCAACATTCTAAAACATAAAGACTAAAACTTCTAAATTGCCTGAAAAGAAAACCTAAACCGTGCATTTTGTTTCCAACTCAATTTTCTACGAAACAGCGTGTTTCTCGGTCTTTACAGTAGTATTGAGTACATATTGATGTTCTCCAGGCCTAATTTGCCTTAGATTCCCTGATGACCTCGAACAACTGATCCCATAAATCTGAAAAAAATAATCTTATTTTACAAGAAATGAATTTCTGTCAATCGAGGAGACAAACTTGACAGCGTGTAAGATGCTACTAGAAACATGGCAGAATTTTAAACAGAAAAGAAAGCTTTCTATCGAAAGTACACGATGCTCATACACGATGTCATAGGCGCATGAAAGAATGCAGATATTAACCAATTTTTTTAAGTATAGAGTCATAAATACAAACGATATACAGTTGTTGTTTTGACTATGCAAAATCTATACTAAGAGAAAGAAAAGACAAAAC
>CAJNOQ010006407.1:0-13677 GCA_905250885.1 Didymodactylos carnosus
AGGAGCTAGAACAAAAATTTTTTTATCATTAAATAGGGAATTGTTTATACTATATACACCACTATTCAAAACAAAAAAATTCGCACCTACGATTTTTTCAGAAAACGCCGCCTAAATGCCCACTGTGTGTAAGCAATATAATGAAAGTATGTGACAGCTAATAATAGAAAGCTTTTCTCCATAATTTTAACAAAAGTTTAAATGGACATTTAATACTATCGTAAGAATAAGAGCAAGTTAAGACTTTTATTTTTGTCGTGTCCCTTATTAAAATTTATTATTATTCCTCTATTTTAAAACAGCATTATCAAATCTAATTGCACACTTCACTTTCTACTACAGTCATTTAAAATTTGCTTTTTTAGTGAATGCTACTGACATTCAACAGCACCAGTTCGCACTAGATATGGAACCAACGGAATTATTTCAATCCCCACCTAAAACTACTACTACATTACCTCGTTGTAATTCAGACTCATCTTTCACCATCACTGGAGATATATCAACTTGTTCAGAAATTGAATATTGGTCTCAAGTAAAAAATAAAACGCTTTGTGTTCATACATCTCGTACTGTTTCATCTCTAACAACAATGACGATGTCGACAGTGAATGAAGTTGATCAGAAATCTAACATTTTTCAAGTTGATGTCGGTGAAGGATATTCTACCGAATGTGACCTTACTCAACGTTGTATAACAGGCATGGATATACTAAAAAAATATGGACTTATTAATTAATTCATCAATAATAGAATATTCATGTTTAGAAGAAAAAAAACAAGCTGTTGTCTTAAATTTTTTTTGTTTTTTGTGTGCATATTAATGAGAGATGCGTAGGAAGATTGTTTGTAAGGATATATAAAGGAGTGTTTTCGTACAAACACTGTTTCAAGCCCGGCCTGTTTTTTGTTCTAACAAAGGTCGTTCTATCCAAAAGCAAAATTATATTTCAAATATGAAGTTTCATTATTTTTCTCTTAGTGCATTATTATCATTGATTATACTTAATTATACTAATTCTCAGCAGTGAGTAAAAATATGTCTTAAACATAAATTTTATGTGTTTCGATCCAATTCCATTTCATAGAACTTCATCGAATTTATGCACGAACAGTGTCGAAGAAAAACGAAATGCAACATGTCCAGACTCACAAACGTTCAATATTTTGGCGGAATATGAAAAACCAGCAGATCAATGGAAAATACATTTTACTGTGCGTTGTTTTACATTAGTTCATCACACTAAACAGAAGCATAAATAACTATTTTCTTGTTGTTTTACAGGCATTTCGATCACTCGGTTTGATAACAGCGGAACAGGTTCTTAATGAAATCAAAGCAAGAGCATCAAATCAAACGTTATGCCCATATTATAGGTATGTGTGTGCAAGAGACAAAATACACCGATCAGTACAAACGATCGAATTATGACATTGTCATAATTTCTGTGTTTAGAACCGTACTACGACAAGATTGCTGTAAAGGATGGAGTGGCACCAATTGTACAGAACGTAAGCAAGAGATAATATTGTATCTGTTTATTTATACACATTTATTGAGGGGTATCAGAATATCACTACGCAGTGTATTCTCAAAAAGAGACTCTGTTTTTCAAACTTGCTGGCTTACTGGGCTTGGTGCATTCTCGTGCATTCCCACTGAGAATACACCAAGCCCAGCAAGTGTATTCTCACTGACAATACACGAGAATATAGCAGAATACGCAAATATATAAATTTCTATAAAATGTGCTGGGCTTACTGGATTCTCATTGACAATACGCAAATGTTGCATAGTGACTCACTCTCATGTTGCACCTCGCCCCCTCCGACGGCGACACTATATTATGTATTGTCAATATTTGCGTATTCTGGTATATTCTCGTGTATTGTCAATGAGAATACACCAAGCCCAGCACATTTTATAGAAATTTATATATTTGCGTATTCTGGTCTATTCTTGTATATTATCAGTGAGAATACACCAAGCCCAGCAAACCCAGCAAATAGTGTCTTTTTGAAAATACACTGCGTACTGATATTCTGACATCTCTGCATTTATTAACAATATTTAGCTATTTGTACGATCAAATGTGTCAACGGAAAATGTACATCACCTGAAAAATGTGCGTGCAATAAAGGATATGCTGGCGAAGGCTGTCAATACCGAGCAGGTACTGTTATTCCTTTATAATCTAAATATTGTCTCTCAAAAACATCCCATGGAGAGATCTATATGAATGACATCTGTTTTAGCGTATTTAACGTTATTGTGAAAAAAATTTTCTTTCTCTCATTTTAAGGTGATCCTCGTCTTGTTCAGTGTTATCGAAAGTCAAATTGTAGTTCATCATCGAAAATAAGTGATGTTCTTGTTAGTATTGAATATTGTTGTGCGAATCAAGGCGGTATAGCATCTGCATCAACACAAGGATCTTGCACATTGTGTGCGCTGACTGAAGCAGAAATCGCCAATATCACAAGGACATCAGCCGAGAAAACGCTACCTTATGCTACGTGTGTTTTATGGGGAAGAGATCATTTTCGAACATTTGATGGTTTAGTCTACGATTTTCAGGGAACGTAAGGACGTTTGACTTGTACTTGGAATAACTCCGTAAACATGAGAGGTAGTTTTTTTCCTCATAAAGATGTCAATATAAATTAGCTGGCACGGTGAATTGGGAAATTGATTTACAAATAGAAAATTGCGATCAGTGGGATACGTGTGTAAAACAGATAAGTTCAACGTTTGGAGAACATCGAATTGTGACAAGAGGACACAATGTCACAATAAATGATGTTCTATTGGAGATAACAAAAGGATATACAAGTGGACGTGAGTATATTTGAAAGCAAAACTATTTCTTGCACAAAAGTCTCCAAAAAATGATTGTTTAGCTTTAACAATTGAACGTCGTGGTGAATATACATACCTTATCTATTCGGATGGTGTTCGAATGAAATGGGATAGCGCCATGGCTGTTTATGTAACCGTTGATCAAACATATATGAAACAAGTAACAGGACTCTGTGGAACGTATACTCGCCTTCAAGATGGTAAGCAAAAATAGTTCTTTCCACAAAATACGTTCATTTGCGTCGTTGTTTAGATGATCTCGAATTACCAGATGGATCGATTTCGACTCAAGTCACTCATTTTGCAAATGAATGGCGTAGTGATAGTAGCGTAAGTAATAATTAGGCTGTGAGTAAATTTTATTTAGAAAATATTCATTTTTTCATTATAGTGTCAAGCAGTTGCTGTACCAACTAATCCATGTAACACCGCTCAATTGGTTAGTGCAGCTGAAAATGCCTGTAAACCCATTCTCGATCCATATGATTCATTTAAAGTTTGTTTATACGCCATTAATGAAACAGATCATTATGAGTCGTGCAAATGGGATTATTGTTCGGCAAAAGGAACAAATGTCAATGAATTGTCAATGCAACAGCAAACAGCATTGTGTTCAGCATTTGAAGCCATGGCACGTGAATGTGAAGCTCATTTTATTCATGTCAATTGGAGAAAATCAGATCGTTGTCGTAAGTATAACGAACTGTTGATGTTCTAGTATGAACTACCCCATTCTACTAGCATTATTTCTTTAGCGAAAGCGTGTTCAAATGATAAAGTATACACCGAATGTGCTTCATCTTGTCCGACCACATGTCAAAATCACCGGCAAGATTTTACAAGTTCGGTAGATTGTTCGCGCGATTGTTCGCCAGGTTGTGTTTGTCCATCTAACAATGTGATTGACTTCGGAAGAAATGGATCGTGCACACCCACTGATCAGTGTACCTGTTATTTTCATGGAGAATATTATTTACCACACGAAAAAATTCAAATTGATTGTAATGATTGTATATGTGACGGTGGTACTTGGAATTGCACACGACATTTATGTTCGAGAACGTGTTCCGTTTTGGGAATGAATCATATTCATACGTTTGATGGTAAAGCATACACGGTCAAAGGACATTGTGAATACATATTAGTAGAAGTAAGGAAGAAACGTTTGTTTTCACCTCATATTTTGAGAAAATTTTGCAATTCTGTTTAGGAGATGAAAGATTTAATTGGTTTAAAGGTTAAACTAACGAATGCTCATGATATACCTGCTGATTACAGTGAGTTGGTGGTAGAAGTTAACAAAACGTTTGTGACTATCAGAAATCAAAATATTCACATTAACGGACAAGTACATGCTATTTTACCGTTTAAAAATGGATATTTAACAGTTAAACAAGAATCATCAATATTTTATTCAATTAGCGGTATAAAAAACGTTTCTTGTAAGCAAAATTTGCTTTAGGCTTTTATGTTCTTTTTCTATTTAGGCAAAGGATTTTACGTTCATTTTGATGGTATTCGTGTCTATATCAAATTAAGTACACATTTTCTTAATAAAACGCGTGGTTTGTGTGGTACATACGATTATAACAGTCAAAATGATTTTATGACTCATATAGCCATTGTTGAAACGGATATTCGAACATTTGTTGATGATTACAAAACCGAAACAACATGTACAACGCCAGTCCAAAAACATCCTTGTCAACAAAATGTGGCTGTAAGTGCAGTGCCTTCTGTATGACTATACGATTAAACCTGTTTCCAAACAGAAGACTGTTTAAAACCGCACAAAGGGTAACATGTGTTGTCAGGAAAAAAAGGAAACGACTCGGATGTTTTTTGAATAACGTTTGACAAAAAGCAGTAGAGACTTCGTCAACTGGAAGCCAAATTCTGACCGCATCTCTTCATCGCGAACGTCATTTTGAAAATCTCCTTCTAAAATAGGTTTTCCAGAGGATCTTTAGAATTCCGTGTTATTTCTAGAAAACGCATAATAAAAATATTTTGTTTTTTTTCATGAGTAAGTAGTCTGCAGTGTCCTTTTCAAAACAGGAGTCAAACGAGACTTTGATTTTCACCGGTTCAATCGTAGTATCGGACGTCACGGTAGTCACAGAAGTGGCATCCCGTGACTTGGGCAACCTTGAGATCGCATGGAACATACATAATGGATCACGCTGAATCTCGTGGCAATGCTTGTTCACTCAAAAAACACCAGAACGCGCTCAAAACTTCGGAATGCAGAGTATTTACGTTATTTTATATCGTAATTATAAGAAATCTAAAAAAATAAGTTTAAGAAAACTCGATGGAAATACGAAAGGATTTCTGAAAAACGTTTGAGTAAAAGTACGGTTTTCGACTTTTCGATGATATAATCATGTTTACCAGACAAATTTAGCCATACCCTGAGGTTTTGAGCTCGTTCTGGTTGTGAATTTGTTAATATTAGATGAAAACAACTTCGAAACCCCAAGTTTTGTAAAACTCAGCTTTCACCAGATTTTTGAACTATTCCTAAAAACAAGCATTGCCGTGAGATTTAGCGTGGTCGAAAATCAAGGTCTCGTTTGACTGTCCGTTAGACATATTTATCTCTCGTCGATAAGAATTGATGGCGAGGAATGATTTCTCGAAAGTGAAAATTTGTATCTCGCTGTCCTTTCGGGTTTGATGAGATCATTTCTCCGAAGTTTTTTCTTTCATGTCTATTAGTCTTGTACTATCCGTTACTGCTATCCGTTACTGCACACGAAACAGAATATGAGGAACAAAGTGATTCAATATTATGCTCTTTCTCCCGGCAAGAGAGAAGTTGTAATACTTATTTTTTTTCTATAGAATGGACAGAAAGCTCAAACTATATGTAATGTATTGAAGTCGGATGTATTTTCTGCATGTCATTCTACTGTTAATTTGGCACGTTTTGTTGATGCATGTGAATACGATTTATGCTCGGATACCAGTTCTAATCATCAGAATCACTTTTTATGCAGTATCGGTGCGGCTTATGCTCGAGAATGTCGTCTAAATAATATTACACTTGATTGGCTATCAAATGCGGATATGAAAACCGCCTGTCAATCTGCGAAATATGGTGAATGTATTGGCGGTAGCGCGTATACCGATTGTGCTCCTGCCTGTGCAAATAAATGCAAGGATTTGGCGACAAATCAAACATGTTATGAACGAGAATGTGTTGCGGGTGAGTATAGATTTTAGATAAATATGTGTTGTGCGCTTAAGAAGGATAACTGTGTTTATAGGTTGTTCCTGTCCGAATCAACTCTATTTGGACAATTCATCAGACAAAATGCAGTGTATAACACAAGAAAATTGTCCATGTTTTGATGTTGAAAGTAATACAAATATTAAAGCTGGTGGTGTCATTCCAAGAAGTTGTGGAAACTGGTAAGTAAGAATATGTGAGCAAGTGCAATTGATGTTTTGAAATATTGTTTTTAAAGTTCTTGTTCTAATGGTTATTGGAATTGTGGTGATCAGAAATGTGATCGAACCATTAAGTGCCCAGCAAATCAAGTTTATTCGTCAAACAGTTCATCTTGTCCAAAAACATGTGATAATATGAATAACTGGGTTGATTGTGGAGTAATCAACGATGGTTGCTCATGCCCAAACGAACAAGTTCTAAGTCAAGATGTACGTATGTATTATATGTCAGTATTTCATATTCATTTCTCGTTTTTTATTATAGCTTAAAACATGTGTGAAAGCCAGTTTGTGTCCATGCCGTTATGCTGGTCGCATTTATGGTGCCGATGAGGTGATCAAACGTGGATGTAGTTCATGTAAATGTTCGGGTGGCACATGGTCTTGTGAAGATTTCAAATGTGATGCTACATGTTCCGCACATGGTATAAGTCTACGTTTAGCCATAAATTCAACTTTTAATAGTACCTCCTATCTTTTTAGGTGATCCACATTATTCAACATTTGACGGTTATCGTTATAGTTATCAAGGCAATTGTAAATATGTTTTAACTCAAACAGCTGATCATTCATTTCGTGTTATAACTGAAAATGTTCAATGTGGTACATCAGGAGTGACATGCACAAAAAACGTCTTGATAACGTACAATAACATGAAAATATCGTTGATGAGAGGACGCGATCCAGTTGTCGATGATGTTGAAGTCACAGATTTATTAGCTGGTAGAAGAGTATTTCAATCTGTAACATTAATGAAATCTGGTATTTTCGTCTGGATTAATAGTACCGATTTTACTATCAAATGGGATGGAGGTTTGTGTTTGTTGTTATAAACAATAAAGTAATTAATACATCTTTTAATTTTTTACTTCAGCCACTCGAATTTACGTTACGATTCACGATGCTTACAAATCAAAAATGGCTGGTTTATGTGGTAACTTTAATGGTGATTCATCAGATGATTTAAAGTATGGACATTTGAAAAATTTAAAGGTTTTATTCTTATTTTTGTTTTTCAATTTAGTACGGCTAATGGTGTACCAGGAAGTATTCATGAAATGGCCGAATCATGGAAAGTTGAACAAGCATGTGAAACAGTTAAAAATCCAGTTATGGACGATTCTGCACCGTGTGCTGCGCATGAAGCGAGAAAAGAATGGGCAGAGAAAGAATGTCATATGGTAAGTCTTTCATTTAAAGAAGGGTAGTCATGCTTTCTAGCATGATTTTGATGTTTAGATCGTTGATACATCACCAACAAATCCATTTTTACCATGTATCAAAAAATTAGATGAAACCGTTGTTCGAAAACATTATACTGAATGTTTATATGATGCATGTCATTGTGATACTGGTGGCGATTGTGAATGTTTGTGTACATCTCTGTCTGCTTTTGCTGAAAAATGCCAGTCGATCAATGTTCCAGTTAAATGGCGTAAACAAGACAAATGTCCAATGCAATGTGAAAATGGTCAAGTATACATGTCATGTGGTCCCATTGGTCAACCAACATGTCGTGATATATATTCGTATGATAATTATGATCCTGCTGAATCTGGTTGTCAAGAAGGATGCTTTTGTCCCGATGATCAAGTGATGGATAAACAAGGACATTGTGTAAAACCGGAGTCATGTCCATGTGTTGAAATGGGCGTTGCTTATCCGGTTGGTTCAAAAACTATTCGAAATTGTGAAGAATGGTAAGCGTAAAAAGAATAGACTTTATTATTTGAGTTAATAACATTTTCTCTCTAATTTAGTGAATGTATTAATGCAACGTTTCATTGTAATAAACTGCTGGATTGTCAACCAAAATGTACCCAGCATGAATTTACATGTAATAAAAGTTTAGAATGTATACCAAAACAATGGATTTGTGATAAAGTTAAAGATTGTGCAGATGAAAGTGACGAAATGAATTGTAGTAAGTAAATATTAATGATGTGTAGTACAGTGGTACTTTTGTACTGTGTCCGCATGTGATACATTCACACACAGAACGGAGGAAAAAGATACAAAAAAACGCTGCAGATTAGCTCTTTAGAACAATTGTGAGTAAGAATAAAAACCTTTTTTACTAGTTGAATCATACAAACAAAGCCAATTGTCAGTTTATCCAAACTTTTTCTACATGGACACTAAAGAGATCAGAGTACTTTCTAGGGGAATCTGCAAGCTTTTTTAATAAGTCTGAAAGCTAGAACAGAGGCCATACAAATCACGCGGACAATTTAGAGCGTGATTGTTTAATAATCTATAACTGATGCTTTATTCCGTTTTTCTCTTATTAGAATGTGCACAAGACGATTTCATTTGTTCAAATGGACAATGTATGCAATCAAAATATCGTTGTGATGGTTTGCCGAATTGTCGTGATTCATCTGATGAACTTAATTGCAGTAAGTATTCATTCTACATTTTTCAAAAAAGTGAGTTCTACATAAATTTTATATTCTATCAATTTAGATTATACGCAACCGTGTCAAGATTTTCTATGTGACAACAAACATTGCGTACCTAAATCATGGGTATGCGATGGTCATATTGACTGTTCGGTAGATGGCAGCGATCATTCGGATGAAAAACATTGCAGTAAATTTTAGTGATATTATCAATAATTTTAAAACTGATTTATTAAAACATTTGTTGATTTTCGTAGATGCAACACCATGCGATATAGACAGTGGTCGGGAATTTCGTTGTCATGATGATCAATCAATTTGTTTACCAATTGCTCAAAAATGTGATGGACATGTTGATTGTCTGGATGAAAGTGATGAAAAACATTGCAGTATGTACACATGATTTAATATTCTTTTGATATCCTATAATATATTAACTTTTATAATGTAAATAGATTGCACATGTGAAAAAGGTAAATTTAATTGTGAAACAGTTTGTCAATGTGTCAATCCACAACAAGTGTGCGATGGTCGAAAAGATTGTGTCGACGGTACAGATGAAGCAAAATGTAAGTGTGGTCCTAGAGAATATACGTGTAATGGCGGATTATGTATTAATTCAACAAAATTATGTGATCGAATGGAAAATTGTCCAAAAGGAGACGATGAAACACATCCAAGTTGTAGTAAGTTGAGCATCCATTTGAGGAAAGCTGGATATTTATACGAAAATTGTATATTGTGATTTTTCAATATAGATCGCACGACAACTGTCCACGCATTTTCGACAACAATGGGTACCACTAGGTACTTGACCACTACATTCGGTTTGACAACGGCCTCTACTCCATTTTGTCATACAATGCTGTGTAAAGTTCAAAATGTTGAACGTTGTATTCCATATAACGAAACATGTGATGGTGAACGATTTTGTGATGATGGCAAAGATGAAATAGCAGAATTATTTCCACATGAGCCGAGATGTGAACGAACAACAAGTAAGAATAAGTCATGATCTGGTATTCTTAAGACAATATATGCTAAATTTGGGTTTTACATAGGTATGTCACTATCGACAACAACACCAGCAGTATGTACCAAACCATCAGTTAGTGTTTGTGGAAAATGTTTATCAGCATCAAAATTGTGCGATGGCAAATGTGATTGTCCAAAAGGATGCGATGATGAAAAGAATTGCAGTAAGTGTTAAATATATGAATCTGTAATTGAAACAATTTCGAACTCTTGTTCAGAATTTGCGTTTTACATATAATAATTATATATCTTAGCAAATTGTACTTTACATTGTCCTGGTATCAGAAGTTGTTTAAAACCAGAACAAATCTGCGATAATAAATGTGATTGTCCGGCAGATTGTTCGGATGAAAAAGATTGTCTATGTAAGTGTGTGAAACAACGATTTCTTCATTTTTCAAGCAAAACAGAATGATTATGGTATTTTATAGCTACACCACCATGTACCGAATTTACTTGTGACATCACAGAAAATAATCCAATAGGAAAATGTTTGAATAAAACGCGACTGTGCGATGGACATGCAGATTGTATTGATAAAACAGATGAACCAGAAGGACTTTGCAAATATTCATCAACTTCAACTAAATCAACATTAGCAACAACATCAAAAAGCTTGTCGACTCAATTAACAACACATCTACCACCAGGTTTGGAAATACCACGTTAACGTCAATTTAAAGTTAATATGTATTTGGTTTATTTCTTATTCGTTTAGTATGTTTGAATACTTCATCCTCGTTTATTCCATTTTCATTAAATTCTCCATTAATTCAATCTGTTTCTACCCCACAATTACCTGAACTAACAAAAGGTGTGGTCATTAGCAATCAATCTCCGCTACAAATTTCAAAAGAAGAAACAATTGTAACATCGATTACGTTTATAAAGCCATTTCAAGTGATGAGTGTCATTATAACAAGTTCAAATAATCAAATGAAAATTAGTGCTTATACAAACCAAGAAATTGCACTATTGAATGCAACAATTAGTACAAATGCAACAATAACAGAGTATGTAATACAAGCGCCAAACGCGGCCACACAACCGTCAAATCAATTAATTGTAATAATCCAAACACCAAACTCAACAGCAATAATCACACAATTTCTCATTAAAGCATGCACAGGTAAAGAATGAATGATTTTGCTTCCTTTTATTTTTTTTTGCTGCTTATTTTACTTTCTAAATTCATTATTGGTCTATTTTAGAGCTACCTACTACTACATCGGCAACGCGTATGTAACTGATTTTAGTGTGAAGCAGAAATATTTTTAAATATTTCGTTTTTTTATAGCATATACCGGCAGTACAACTACCTATTCAACAACTATCATTAGTACTCATACAAGTATGAAATTATCTACTATGCATTATTCTTTCAGCATTCAAATAGTATTAGATCGTTATATTATTCAAAATCCCGAACTATTGAAAAAATATATAATCAATTTTCTACAAATATGTACTTGGAAACAATGAGTTTTGCTTTAAAAGAAAGAACTTGTATAATCGGTCCAATAGATCGAAATGGGTCAAGTTCGGATCAAAGAAAAAAGAACTTTCAGATCTTATTCGGATCATATCACTAGAAGACAAAAAATAGAAGCTTTTTATCGGTTGGGTTGACTAATTCATTTTCGAACACTATTTATCGAAAAAGACGTTCAGTGGAAATAGTTTTATATTAGTTCCAGTGTAATTACATTTTTGTTATTTTGTTGGTGTCTAAAAACGAAAAACGAGAAAGATAAGTAAACGGAACAGACAAATTAGATCATTCTGACAATTATACTTCGACAATACGCGATCAAGAAAAACGGTTTTCAATTCTGAAACTTTTCGGATCATCAACGATAAAGTTTCGGATCAAATTATGAAAAATTCTTTGGCATATCGGGTTCGGGTCAGACACTTGTGATACGATTTGATCTCTCATAAATTAGCTGTGATCAGTACTGCTTTTTGGTTAATTTTCATTTTGCATTCATATGAAAGATATCTCCTGTTTATATTTAGCTCATCAGTGTAGTGAAGAATTGGGTCTAAGACTTGGGCTTATACCCACCGATTACATTCAGGTGTCGTCAAACAAAGTAGAAGGTCAGTCACTCGATTCCGTTCGGCTTGGAAATTCACAGTTATGGACAGCAGCAAAAGATGATTCGAACCCATGGATTCAAATATCATTTCCATTAGGTAGTGATTTTTCATACAAGTTTGTTATAGTTTGATGCGATTCCGCGTTTATTTTACATTCTAGATAACGCACAAACAATTAGTGGGTTTGAAATGACTAGTGATGAGACTCAAATCAATGTTGAGTTTGATACATTAACAAAGAGAAATATTGTATACGAAGACAATGTAGGTATAAATTTTAAATCTTCAGTCACAGTTCTCATTGTTCAAACATTTAGCCCATATATCGTTCACCCACAACATCATCAGAAATTTGCATCATCCACTTTTATCAAGCATTTCCAGATATAATTCGAATCCGTTTTACATTTTCTCGTGTTCTATCGAACACTGTTGTTATAGCACAAATAGAACTCCTTGGATGTGCTCACTGTAAGCCATTAAAAGAATCTCTTTCTGTATCTTACTGTTTTCTTGTGATTCAGTTTCAACTCTGACTACACCAGCTCCGCATAAAACGGGTGCCACAACTGGCTCACATACGACAGGTAAACGAGCTTCCCACGAAACAGATTTAACGTCTAGTCAAGCAACTGGTACAAAAATTACTCATGGAACAAGTTCAACACAACCCTCATCGACCATTACAACTAGTAAGTCAAAGTGCAATACTCACACCTGTTAGACATTGCTCTCATTTTGAGAAATTAACTGATTCTTAATACTAATATCTGTAGAAATCATTTATACCATCCTTGCAATATTTCTGTATCATAGCACATTATCGTTTTTTCAGCTGCATACGTTTGTAATGGTGAAAATGTGTTAAACAATCTTCCAAACGACGTCGTTGTTCGAATTAACCAACAAATTGTTACAGCTAATGTTACGCAAAATGGTTCAGGTTTGGCTTTCCTCGCACACATCCAAACAGGCTAGCGTTACAAAATGTTTTTTTTCCTCGAAGGTGCGACCGTTCCTGTAGGGCAGCCATTAATTATCACACTATTACAAAAAATTCGTAAAGTTCAACAACTTGTGATATTACCGAATTCAAATATAGAATCTTATATCATCACCTACAAAGCACCAAATGGCGACAGTATTATTCTCGATGGAGTAAACCGCCTTTGACTGCAACACACTTTACCAGAAAACAGCATAGAACGTTTTCTATTTCAGGACAGACAAGAATCAGTCACGGACTTCGCCAACTTACCAGCAACCGAAATCTGCATTATACCGCGTACAATAAAAAATCCCAAATCCTCCACAAAAATAAGAATCGCTCTCTATCTATGTGCCGACCAAGATACAACAATCACCACACACAGTAAGCCATCAAGAAACCCACTAACTCTAACAAAAATACATACCAACTGCTAAAAAATTCTTCGTAGCCCGACCAACGGAAAGATTTAGTACCTCAACCACAACCTTCCATGATGTCAAAACCGGAACAACACTCGCGGGATCCACGAAAGCGGCAACAACACATACCGAACCAACACACACCGGAACACCCAGTACCCCTGGCACGGGAACCATCGGCAAGACTGGATCATCAAAACCAAGCATCTCACCTGCAACAGTTTCAGGTGTGAAAGATTTTTGCGCTAGTAACGTGCAGAATAAATCTATCTAATGCCACAGCCCATTCTTTATCACACGACAATCGTTTATTAGCACTTTGTCATTCTAAAGTGGTAACATATCGTCACTATTTCGATTCATTCACCTTACAGGTTCCTCCGAGGCATCTGGCATGACAAGCGGCACAAC
>CAJNOQ010006408.1:0-13676 GCA_905250885.1 Didymodactylos carnosus
TCTCTAAGATTACATTGAACTCGAAAACTTGGTTTTCTGATATCTTGGTTTGCCAGAGACTCTGGTTTCATGAGTTTTGATAGAACCTATGTGTACAGCACGTCAGATCGAAAATTCTTTCAGCTGTTTAAATCTTTCTTCGAATTTGTTCTGGTAATAGCGACCAGTGAAGCATTAAATATTATGGCATTAAATAAAGCATTACAATAAAAACTATTCAGCTACAAGAACAACAAGAAATACTTGTGCTAATAAATGATCATAATACTAATTCATATTCGTATTTGATTTATCCTAATAAAAAAACTTATGGATGATTTAAATGCTCACAGCTGCGAAAGCTGTTCCTTGGTAGAAACGTGGTACATTTTTATTTCGCTTAGTGAACAGAGATTTATGCACGGAAAATATTAATCATGTATAAAGGACAACGGACGGTTTCTGCAAGAAAACCGCCCTATATATTTTTCAGAAGAGAGTGACTGAAACTGATCAGAAACCGTTCGTTATTTAGTTTTTAATTTTTCTGCGCCTTAAAAGTTAATTATAGACTACCAAATGCTGAAAGTTTTAATCATTCCTGAGCATCGGTTCATAAAACATATTCGATCGTATTTATTCCTTTTCTCTGCAAGTTCGACGTTCCTAATAGAATTTTATAATTTTACAAATATTAAAATGTGATATATATTTGTTTCTTGTCAATGTTTAATTATGCTTTTTAAGTTTCTAACTTAAATTTTCGATCTTTGCTCATCATGCAAATATCGCAAACTTTGGGTTTATCGTAAAAGAACTTTATATTCACGTGAAGGAAAAACCATTACTAAAAACGCCTAAAATAGAGGTGAGGTCGTATATTGTGAATGGATCATGTAGTATATAGTGAAGGAAGCCGCAGTAGTATAATTAGTCGATCTACACTTCACTTCGGACCTCTATTGATACAGTGTTTTTCTAGTCGTTTATATATATTACAATAGTCGAAGTTGTGCAATTCTGCACCTGTGCTTCGTGTCATCATCTATTTACTGTGAAAAAGAATTACGGTAGAAAGTGAAAAAAAGCAGAATAATACACGATCTACAATGTCTCATTTTGTATATTAACAGCAGTAGTGGGGAACGTGAGTATTGGGCAGATGTACCAAAAAGTTCGAGCCAGCTTGACTCTAACGATCTTGAGCTATTCAATTTTTCGTGCCTATGGGTACTGATACGTTATTGATTTTAAGTATTAACGACGTCTGAAAGCTCTTGAAAGAAGAGAAATAGTGAACCGCTTCATTTCTAGAGACGTAGCAAGTGCGGGGACTGTTCAAAGCTCAGTGATCATGTCGATATAGTTCTTCTAATCCTCTCCTCCACCGACCGACGTCAACCATTCGTAGAATGTCTCATTGAACTCGATCAAACGTGAACAGTTATGAAAGTCGACTAACTGGTAGAGACAGCTGTAATTAATTGCTCTTCGTTCATCCACTTACATAACTGCAGTGATCACTGCCCTTTAAATCCAACATGGTACATTTTATCAATGTAAACACTCTCAGACACAAACTGTTCATTCACCAATGTAGATGCTCGCAGATTTCCGTACGTTCGCATAGATGTCAGCGTCGTGATTCACAACCACATTATTACATTTGGTTCTGACTGTTCTGATTATTACATCAGATCTTTAGTATAGACCATCCAAGTATTATCGACCTAAATCCAAGTATCATTGCCTCGTGTCTATTTACGTTGTTTCTACAGATCGTCGTCTCATTTATTTTAAATCAGGTTTTCTTGGCTCTGTTCATGCTAGTCGATGATGTCCACATGTGAAATTGGACCTAATAAAAACTACACTATTCCACCACACGAAAATCCTCGCGGATAAGGGTTTTTCAAACGGTGGCTATCTGCTCACACCGGTGTAGCGGCGGCGCCAGGAATTTAGACTAGGCTGGGCTCAGACCTCTGAATTTTGACCAGGGTGGGCTCGACCTCACTGAATTTTCAAAAACGAAAGTCTGGGTGGACTCAACATATTTCAGGGTGGGCTGAGCCCACACCAGCTCACCTGTGGCGCCGCCACTACACCGGTGAGAAGAAATGAACTTCGAAATTACTCTAAAGGAGCAAAACATTTATTCAATTATCATTATCCTCAAAAAGAATATTTGTTGAGCATCTAACACGCGAGATAAAAGTTTTTAACTCTGTTCATACTGTTTTTTGTCATAATTATGGGGTTTGGCGTGCTGTAAGTCTTTGTTTTGCATATCTAGCGGACATTAGAGCAAATTTGCTTTATACTTAGAACTGTGTCTGTTTACTTAACTCTTACTGCGTTGAAAAATAAAATTCTTTCTATGTATTGAATAGCACAAGAACAGAAAAAAACTCCTCGAGGTCAAGAAGAAATTTTAAAGAATAATATAATAATATCGTGCATGCGCGAGAAGAGATATCTCTTTATTTGCTATGTCTCTATTATGTGTAGATAAAAGAATTTTTCTTTAGCACGTTAAACGAGAGGTAAGAGCACAGAAAGACAAACATTTCACACATTTGTCTACGAATATCTATCATGTGTGAGAAAAGATATCCCCTTAATAGATAGATACTTAGTGTTTTATGTGTAAAGTACAACAATGTTGTATATTTTTCTTTGTGAATGACTCCAAGAAGCGGATTGGGGCTAAGCCATTCCGCTTCATTCACAGGATGCCAGATTGGCTCTAGCAAAGAACTGATATTAGCGTCTAGTATTTACAGATGAACATTCTCAAATTTGTTCCACTTGCATTATCACAGCTCGCTGTTAACTTGTTTACAAATAGAGTGAAGAAGATAGTTCAACATCGCGACAGAAATATGCCGGCAGGATTCAAACGAGAGACTACATCTTCAAAATTACTGTTTACCGACTTAAGTGCATCATGTTCTCGACGAAAAGACCGAGTAAAACAAGGTGCATAATGCCTACGTTTAGATGTTTTTAGCAACTCTATGCTTCCATTCGACTTCAGGCAGTTAGCAGGGCTTGTCTTCTCGAGCGCATGACTTAATCTATTTTACTCCCTGAGTGAATATTATTTCGAGAGAATTAACTGTACTTTCAAACAAACACAAAGTTTCTGAATTCAATAGACACTTAATGTAGCGTGAACTATATTACTGAAACGTCCAAAATAATATTCACTCATGGAGAAAAATAGACGGAGTCGTACGCTCAAGAAGACAAGTTCTGCTAACTAGCTAGAATCAAACACCTGGTGAAGCGAAAATGAAACAACGCGACAATGTATTATTCGCTATGGGAGTCCCGGTGCTCCAGTAGCAACTTATGCGCGATCGCGACATGACTTCGCGAGAACTAGAAAGTCATGGCGCGATTTCGCAAGAAAAGCAGGATCGTGGTACACGAATTCTTTAGGACGATAACACAAGAATAGCGAATAAATCGCGATCGTGGCATGGCAGTCGCGAATTCGGGGCTTTCATTCTCAGACCACGACAAAAACGCGATCATAACCGTGATCGCGTACTTGCCGCGACTTTTTATAGCAAATCGCGGCGCGACATTAACGATAAATCAATCGTCACGAAAGACTTCTTTTATGCAGCATAGTATAAATTATGAATAGCACAGCTGTATTGGAAATTACTTTTCTTCATGGGATTAAAAAGAAAGAGTGAAAAGGGTCTCTGCAACTTTTATTTGTGATTCGTATTTAAGAATACTCTTTGAATTTCAACTCATAGGTGGCCGACATTGCTTTTTCTAAAAACAAGAAGGAAAAAGCAAGTTTATGCACGTAAAAGAAACAAAAAATGTGTACCGTCAACGGAACTATTTCGCAATACTAAAGACTACAGAGCTCTGAGGTTTCTTGCCACATGAAGCTTGAGTGATTTCAAATCAAGCAAATTTTAATTGCGTATACGGATAGTTATCAACACTTGGGATGTTCGGTTCTCAGTTCTCATTAAGAGCCGGAACCGCGGTTCGGTTCTGCAGGAGGAACCGGAACCTTGGTTCTCTTGCTTTCGGTTCTTCATCCGGAACCGGAACCGCGCTTTTGTAGACGGTTCCTTTTTATCCGAAACCGAGACTTTTTTAACCATAGATAACTTACTACAGTTTTATTTTGAGAAAGCTATATTCAGCGCTCATAACGTATACTTGTGCGCAACTTCTTTTACATGAGATTTTCTATACCTGGCGAACCCATCGACTCTTATTAGATAAGAGATAAAGCCAGTATTATTATGTGTTTATACTGGTCGTAACTTCTGGTCTTGAAACTGTGAAGATCAGACGATAGAAAAGTACAGCATTGAAAGAAAAAGAATGAGCGTGAACGGTCGATCAAATTTGTATTTCTTTATGAAGTGCAAAAAAGAACAATAATTCATTCTTTTCTCTTCTGCCTTATCTTTCTGTCTTGCCTTTCTTTTAACAAAATGAAAACACACTATTGATAAAGCTGCAAAAAGATATATTTGCCTGCTATTATTTAAAAGAATCCTTTGGTTTACAATAAAATGTATTTTATTTTGTTGAATTGTTACTGCCTGAAAAATTCTTTTCCGGTTCTAAGCTGAAAACTGAGAACCACGGTTCTCTTCTAAGTGGGGAACTGGAACCGCGGTTCTTTTCGTTTCGATTCTAAGTCGAGAACCGGAACCGCGGTTCTTTTCGGTTCGGTTCTAACTCGAGAACTGGAACCGTTATTGCGGTTCCAGAATCGAGGTTCCGGAACCCAGAACCGAACATCCCTAATCAACACACCGGTCTCCATACAGTAGAGTCTCATGCTCTATAACCCGATCGGCATATATATCCCGTTTTGAATCAAAATATATCCCGATCGAGGTATAGTCAAAAAACATATAGCCTGATCGGGATGGGATGTAAATTCGATTTTTTTAAGGAAAATTCATTAGCGAAAAAATGAGGATGTTCGCGGGTAGTTTTGACCATACCACCGAAAAGGACGCAACAAACTGTATCAGGTTCTTTTCTCCTTGTGACTAAGTCTTTTTTTCGGTCAGCAACCGTTTTTTAAATAATTCTCGAGGTTCATATTCTATATCTCGATCAGGATATTTTACTTCGGGATGGTTATACCCCAATATGTCCAATCTTATTAGTAGTGCGCTGTTGTGGCAGTCGAGTGCCCAGTTTTTCCCTTCACAAACCACGTGAAGTCATTCAGCATCATGACGGCAAGGTTAATGCAATTATGCATCTGTGCTTCCTCTCATTACTACTTCGCTTTTACCAGTAACACACACTATGTAAAGAAATTTTTCTCCTTCCTTTTTATAATGTTTCATGTGTAAAGTACAACAATGTTTTATATTGTTCTTTGAAAATGACTCTAAGAAGAGTTAAACGTCAGAGTTTTAAGTAAACAACTTTAAATTTAATCATGACTGATGTTAATTAAAATGAGACACTGTAGATCGCGCATTATTCTGCCTTTTTTCACTTTCTACCGTAATTCTTTTTCATAATGAATGGATGATGACACGAAGCACAGGTGCAGAATTGCACAACTTCGACTATTGTAATATATATGAACGACTAGAAAAACACTGTATCAATAGAGGTCCGAAGTGAAGTGTAGATCGACTAATTATACTACTGCGGCTTCCTCCACTTTATACTACATGATCCATTCACAATATACGATCTCACCTCTATTTTTAGGTCATTGTAGTGGTTCTTCCGTCATCTGAACATAAAGTTCTTTTACGATAAACTCGAAGTTTGTGATATCTGCATCGTTAGCAGAGATCGAAAAATTTTTAAATACATGAATCAAGTCTAAAACTAGACCACCGCAAGAGTATGAAGAAATCCAAGAAAGAATTGCTGCAATACGAGAAAAAATTGAAAATGATAATTCTGAGACCATAATTCATTTTTCAGAATTAAGATCAGAAGAACTCAGCGATGCTCCAGCGAAATATTTCCTCCCCCTCTCTTCTGGAAGGACTTTTGGAGCCTCGTAGGCATTAAAGCGTTTTTCTTTGCTTTTAGGGCTGAAAGTTCTTCTTTTGACACATTTCAAGGTATTACACGACTTAATGTTTTTAACGCGTTCTCTGGAGTTATCCATGAGAACTGAACACATTCGAATGCATTACTTTTCTCAACGCTTATAATCTATGTAAAAGTTTTAATACATTATTACGTCGTTAGAAAACTTCTGGAGCTCTTACGCTTCTCAGGCGCTAAAAAATAAGGAGTTCAAACGCCTTGCCATTTCTCAGTTGATTTAAATTCATTCATCAAGTTGAGTGCATTAGTAGAATTAAAATTCTTAACATGTCTGCTTAAGTTAAGGGTTCCAAGGCATGTAAAGAATTGTCTGCCGCCGTCGTCATTTAATGCATGGGAATGCGTTAAAAATGAAAGCATGTTAATTCGTTCCAATTTTTCGTAGCCACTTAAACTCATTATTCCACTTATTTTGTCCTTCAATAAGTGTGAACGCCTTAGCTATCATATCGTGAACTTTTTCTCATACATTAGGCAGTTTGAAGGCCTGGAACACTTTACAAGCGTGATTTCAGATCACTATGAATAGTTTTCATCCTCAACCAAATAGCTACTGTATGATGATCATTGTAGAGAAGTAAAAACCATTTAACATATGGGAAAACCTTGAAGAATGAGTTTAAGTGGCTACGAAAAATTGGAACAAATTAACATGCTTTGATTTTTAACGCATTCCCATGCATTAAAAGGCTAAGCGCACACGGAAATGTGCAAGCATCTACATTGGTGAACGAACAGTTTATGTCTGAGAGTGTGTAGATTAATAAAATGTACCATGTTGCATTCTGTAATCAGCAATAACTGAATCAAAAATAGAACTTTCATTCAACAAGAGAGTTTCGTCCTTCTGAGCCATATGCTTGATAGAAATGAATCGTGGAATTGAAGAGTAACAGATCTAAGCTAAATCTAAAAAAGCTTTTCTGCTTCCTTTCCATAATGTTTCATGTGTAAAGTACAATAATGTTCTTTGAAATGACTCTAAGAAGAGTCAAAACATCAGAGTTTTAATTAAACAACTTTAAATTTAATCATGACTGATGTTAATTAAAATGAGACACTGTAGATTGCGCATTATTCTGCCTTTTTTCACTTTCTACCGTAATTCTTTTTCACAGTGAATGGATGATGACACGAAGCACAGGTGCAGAATTGCACAACTTCGACTATTGTAATATATATGAACGACTAGAAAAACACTGTATCGATAGAGGTCCGAAGTGAAGTGTAGATCGATACTATAGTTATCAGCCGCAAACAAGGATTGTTTCGTACTATATACTATATATGATCCATTCACAATATACGACCTCATCTGTATTTTTAGGCCATTGTAATGGTGCTTCCTTCACGTGAATATATGGTCTTTTACGATAAATCCAAAGTTTGCGATATTTGCATGATGAGCAAAGAATTTTATTTATTAATAATTTTAATTATTATTATTATTAAGAAAAAAACTTATGGATGATTTAAATGTTCACACCTGCAAAAGCTGTTCCTTGATATACACGTGATACATTTTTATTTCGTTTAGTGAACAGAGCATTATGTAGAGAAATATTAATCATATATATAAAAGACAACGCCCACTCAGTCAACTATATCTTTTGAAAATTGGTTTTAACGCGGTTTGAGTATTCATAGAGCGCGAGAATATACAATTTCACCATGTATACGGGGACTTTCTTGAGCTTTAAGTATATGCCTTACTCAAAACCGCGTTTTTGCCATCAATATTTTGCGAGAAACGCGGTTATGACCATCCTAACGTTTTGAAAACGCGTTTTCAGTCGCAATAGACTTTAAGACTCGCGAGCGGCACCGACTTTTTCGTGTTTAGGATTTAATTGAAACGAATTTAACGCGTTTTCAACGCAAATGTTCGCTGTGCGTCGCGTTTTGTGTTCTACACTTGTAGAAAATTGCCTTTCGAGTTTGAATTACTTTAATTTTTCGCGTTTGCAAAAAGAAGATTTCATTCTCACCCACACCGAGCACTACATTGTCTGAGGTGTACGTTACCTAATACGTACTTTGTCTTCTCCGTATATAAGTGCATAAACATGTTATATGTTTGATAATTTTTCGCATAATTTCGCATAAATAGCATTAGGATACAATCCGTTGATTATTTTCATCACTTTTCGTATTTTTTTATGTTTTTTGGATATGGATATATTCTGAAAATAATATATGGTTGCTGTCTGTATAATGAAAAGTGGTCGATCGATCCGTCAGTTTGGTCAGTGAAAATAGTTACTATATTTTTATTGCGCTTTTTCGTTTTTTTAGCTCCTTTTTACAACCGAACCTAAATAATCTGGTTTTTACAAGATTACGCAAAAGAAACGGTGAATCATATCGATGACTCATCATTGCTCTGGAAACACACCGATTGCATTCCTGCGTTGTAACGCAAAATTTTTTTACAAAATACGGGAGAAAATTCTGCATGCGTTGTAACGCAAACAGTTCGCTCTTGTAGAATTACGCAAAATTTTGTGTACAAGAAAAATTGTATTTTTTTCGCTCGTGTAACCATATTTTTGCTTGCGTTTTTCTGCGTAAAATATGAAAAAGTTTTTGGAAAGTTCTACATGGGTGGGGAGTTTTATTTTTTCCTACAAACAGTACTATTCCCTGTTTTCTTCCTATCAAAAAGTATTCAACTTTAAAGTCGTCCGAAAAATATTTGTAGTAGGAATTTAGCGGAGAAAGGGGAATTTGTGCAGAATATCTAAACGCTTTAGGTTGCACTAAAAAGGTTTTTCTCCCGTTTAAAGCCTTCAAACTCCTGAAAAAATACGGTTTTCTTTCATAATGCTTTAAAATGCATTTGATACCCAAAACTTTGTAGATGTTTCACTTTTGCGAGCTCCCACCTTTAAAGACCACGAATAGATTCGCAGTCATTAACATACCTTTTTTCGATTTTAGTGCATTAGCAGTTAATGATCCCAAAGTGTTTTTCAGTTGAAATTTTTGCAAACATTCAACATCTCGTGCGCACTGTTCCCTACTGAAATTAACTTAGAAGATTACTTCAAACTTCCTGTTCTTAGAGTCCTCGAAGACTCAGTGTAGGTAAAATTTAAATGCCTACACATGTGTTAGAAATAGTGGACTGCATGCAAAGTCGTTCGTCACTATATTGCATCCCTTCACATTCATTAGATAACGGAATGCATGAAAGGCACCAAAAAATTTCTGTTTTCGCACCCCTTCTACGTTTTTAGTGCATGCTGAGCCCTTTGTCATTATATCCCATTCTTTCGAACGCATAAAAAAGTTAGAATGTCTTCACATTGACTAGTAAAATTCATTGTTTGCATGCGTTCCATTTTTTAATATATGCGAAGACGTTCACAATTAAACCACGCCTTAACATGTATTAAGATGTGGAACGCCTGCAAAGCCATGACAAATATTCACTGTCTGACAAACAGTGTCTGTGTGCATTCGAAAACTTCTTTAATGTATGTAAAGGCGTTTGTAATTACATTGCACTCCTTCAAACGCATTAAAAACTTCATTTTAACGCCTTTGGATTTTCTAATGCGAACTAATATCCACAGGCATCGAAAATCCTCTTTTGACATATTCTACGGCTTGTCCACGTAACGTGACACTTCGTTGACCAAGTGTACTTCAAACTTCCTGTTCTTAGAGTCCTCGAAGACTTTATTTTATTTAAAGAAGAAATTTTAATTTAAAACTTAAAAAAACAACAACTTTAATTTAAATTTTCTGACCTAGACATTTTGTTCAAAAAATTTTGAAAACATACCATTGAATAGAGAATTCAATTCGCTACAAAATGGCTCATTTTACTTTGAGATCTATTTTTCAGTCGAGACACAGTGGCTGCTTGAACGTCTCAACATCCGCTTTGATCTGAAAGCCTCAGAGAATTTTCCGAACTTTATTTTCAACTGGAGACTTTTCAGAAAACCTAGAACTACACAGACTATAAGTATGAAATTTTATGAACAACGTTTAGTGCCTAAAAATGGTACGACAAAAACGCCGTTACGAAAAATACCACGGCGTTACGTTTGCTTTTTACATTTTTTACCAGAGCAAAAATAGTTGAAAGAAAATTCTTTTTACCGTTGAATAGCTCGTTCGATGTTCTAGAAAACTGGCTCTTGAAACGTTCCAGTTGGATGGATACTTTTGCAAGAAATTAGAACTTTATCACCACTATTAATAAATTTTGAGTAACGTTTGAACTAAAGTTTGAGAACTGGTGATTCATCAGTTCTCAAAATTTAGGGCCTTTTTATGTCACGCCGCCGTTACGCACTGAAGACGCCTTTCTGAAATTTCGAGACTTGGACAGAAAAACTTCATTTTTACACTATAAGGACAGTAAAGCGAGCTGCGTCGAATGGCGTTAGAATGCGGTTTCTAGCTCTTATAGCCTTTGAGATAATTAAACATTAGTGTGTCAACAATGTCACGCCGTTACGTTTGGACTAAGCCGTCCGAAGGCTTAGTTTTGTCTATTTTTAGACAAAATAATGCGTTTGGGCACGGTTTCGGTGTCAAATGCAGATCTAACGCATAATAAGCCTTCAAGAGCTACGTTCCACCTGCGATTTTTCGGCTAAAATGGTCGAAATGCTTTCATACGTATTAGTGACGCGAAATTTTGTCTTTCGCTCGCACGCCTTATTTCGTCGCAGGAAACTAATTGATGAGAACTTTTTAATAGATTAAAAGGACCAGTGAAGGCCCAGAGTTTCTTCCTGAGCCAAGAATCTTATCTTGTCCTTATGCAATTGCTAAACAAGACTACGCAGGAAAGTGTATGGGATTCTGTAAGGGACTTGTAAAATAGTCATAAAAGCTATTCAAGAATTTAATAAGAATCCGATTAAAATTACCAAATCATTCTTGTGTTACTCTTATCAAACTCTTACCTGAGTCTCACAGAATTTTTATCCACCCAGATCATCAGCCCTACAAAGAAAATCTATCAAACACCTTTGAATTCCAGTATGAGATCACGTGGGATTTTGTTAGATTTCCGCTGCTGATAGAATAGAAGTCTTTGTTTTATGAAGACTTTTGTAAAAGATAACCTGTTTTCACTTTGGTTAAGCTATTTCATCAGAGTCACATCGATTGAAGTATGCAAACGAGTTTTGCTACTTTTGTTATTATTCGTCAATTTTTGTTTCTTTAATTAGAATGAGAAGCGTCGAGCACATACCGAAACTCCTCTACGTACATCTCAACTGCAGACAGCATGAGATGAAATGCTAGATGAATATCGTTGAAACTGTCTTGATGACAAAAGTCAGCAACCTATGGATGAGAATTTTAAAAGCTTATAAACAAAATATAAAATAAAGTTGCTTGCTGTTCGTAGAGATATTATATTAAGTCTGACGTTTCAATTTATTAGCTAAATTTTCGTCTTTGACACATAAAAGTTAAGAAAACATAAAATTCAAGCCGAAAACTTAGAAAACATAATTAAACATTGACAAAAAACAAATATATATCACATTTTACTATTTATAAATTATTCTATAGTCAACATCATATAGAAAAGTGTAAAGTTTGTTTGTCAATGTTTAATTATGTTTTTTAAGCTTTTGACTTAAATTTTATGGTTTTTTTACTTTTATGCGCCACTGATGAAAATTTAGCTAAAACACGACTATCTTCATTATTTTACGAGTAATTCATGTTTTCATGGGTTTTTAATCCTTTTTATGTCAACAGACATTATGAGTTTTTCCAGAGAGTTTTATTTATTATTTTTGTTTACGACTTTTTTGTGTACAATGTTGACGACGTGATCGAGCGATCTACGCGACCTAGAAAATTTCTTAAAACGGAAGATGATTCTTTGAATAGTGAAGTTTGACCAATGAACGTTCGTTTCTTTGGAAATGCATGATGTTTAGCTCGACATGCTCTAGAAGCGGAGCAAAAAGCGTCAAAAACTTAGAAATTAACGTACTAAGAATAGAGTTTCATGACGACATCACTAATGGGTTTAAAACTGCCTGAGTTATAACAACTTCTAGTTGAAATTAGTTATAACTAATTTAACTTTTAATCAAAAATTTACAACAGTTATAACCGTTAACCAGGGTTGATAGTAATAACTCCTTTTTGACAGCGTTGACTGATATAATTGCAGCTGAGAGACTTCTAACTAGTTGAACTTTAGTTTTAAATGTGCTATAATGCAAACTGAAATTAGTTTTCATAATTTTATTTATTTTTTGTTGGTAGGCATTACTAAAACTGATGCAGTTATAACTGGAATTGGAATGGTTACCACTCTACCCATTTGAAATTGTAACTGGTTCAACCGCAGTTATATCGATCAACCCGAGTTGATAGTTATAACTGTGGTTCATTATTATAACTAGGGTTCAACTATATCAACTTTTTTAGAAATTTTCTCCAATTTTAACTTTTAAAAAACAGTTTTAAACCCATTAGTGGTTGGCATCGCAACTTGTGCGCAGCACAATTGCAATCTAGTTTTTTTTGTTTAGTCACTTTTTTTACAAAATGTGTGCCGCGTCATTTGGAGAAGTATGCTATGCAGGAAACTTCCGGAAACTGAAGAATAGTCTCTGGATACTGGATTGACAATTGTGCGTTCTTTTTACAAACACAAATCCAGATTCGATGCCTTAAACTGCAAAAGTGGAAGAAAAATGTGTTTTAAAAATGTGTTTAAATGATTTTAAAAAGTATGGATATAACACAAAGAAAAATTTTCAGTATTCAGCTACTATTTTCGCATGGATACTTTTTTTCATCAACAAGATTAACCTTGATAATGAGATTTTAAATGTAAGATGAATTTGTCTATTTGTCATTTTTTGTGTCCGATTTCATTTACTCCTATCATTAAAATTATTTCTTTACATAAGAGCCATGACATGAGTATTGGACCATCGAGTAGAGTAAACAATTATGATATAACTGGTGTGTCTTCTAGTTTTAAAATATAAACATTTGAGGAGATTTATGAGCTGTTCAATAAAAACTAGCACACATTTTAGCTGCTTGAATTTTATCGTATGTGAGAAAAAGATAGAGGGTTTTGCCATTTTTTCGATAAGTTTTGATAGAAAACAACTGATGAGGTGCTGTTATGACCCCATTATAGACAACACTTTACTTTATTTATACAGATAAGTTGTTTCGGACCTTAAATGTGATTAGAAAATACGGATCTATGTTATATAATATGCATTCATGCCAAATATATTGCAATCCCCTATTATGTAAGTTTCAGCCATGTCCAACAGTGCACTCTTGTGTATGAATCCACCACATTCTCGCTCTAACTCAAAATATTTTTTAATGTGTATTACAAATTTCTATTTGTAATTTTCCACTCATATTTCAATCTCCACTATAGTGGAAATCAAAATAGTAAAAGAAAGGAAAGGAAAGAAATACTTATAGATTTAGGTAGTATAGAAGTTCACACAGTTAGTTGTAAGTCATAATGGAGATATTTTATGAAAAACTGGATGCGCACATACTCAAATTAAATGAAAAATTTCGTGATAAATATCTAATCAAGCAGGATATGTACGATGATATTATTCTGACATTACGTGATG
>CAJNOQ010006409.1:0-13673 GCA_905250885.1 Didymodactylos carnosus
GAACAGATGTCTATTAATGGATTTAGATCAATAATACTGACTGACGTAGATCTTTTTAATATAGAGCGTGGCATAGGTCCTGAGTAAATTACACCCAATTTCCAATTTTAATCTGATACTGTTGGCTCGATTAGAAAAAAATTTCAAAATCTAGCGAAAAGTGAGTTTACGAAAATTAGAATTTCCATGCTGTTTTAATCTAGTATAAAAGAATTCACTATTCACTCAAACAACACCAGAACGAGTTCAAAACTTCAGGATATGATTAATGTTGCCCGTCAAACCTGATTGTAAGATCAAAAAAATCGAAAAAGCACCTTTCTGTTAGTAGGTTTTCCAGAAGCTCTTTAGGAAAACCTTAGGGTTTGTTAAAATTTCTCCCGACATCTCCTATAAATCTGATTTAGGATAGCCTAAATACTCTACATTGTAAAGTTTTGAATTCATTCTGATGCTTTTGCGTGAATAGTGAATTCTTTAATATTAGATGCAAACAGTCCGGAAATTCTAATTTTCGTAAAACTCACTTTTCGCTAGATTTTCAATTATTTTTCTAAAAACAAATATTGCCACGAGACTCAGCATGGTCGATTGCCCATAGTCCATGTGTCTTTATGCCTAATAACAGTTGCAGCAAGCCAATCTGAGACTCGTAGGAAGTTCGAGATAAGGCCCGATCCACGGAAACTCAAGGTCTCACTTTTCTCCCATTCTAAAGACGACATCTCAGGCTATTAGTCCATGAAATAAAAGCAATACAAACTTATCAGGAAATTTTTACGCTCGATCGAGTTTTTCAAGGATCTTCTTGATACACCATTTCACAAAACTGTTCTTGAAAAGATTTTGGTTAGGAAAACATGCGTCCAAGTTTTCTCTTTCGAATGGTGAAAATCGCAGCTCTCTAGCTCTTTTTTATCAAGAGTTATTCAGAAAGCAACCGCTGGTCTTGTTTTCCTTAGAGATACTATATAAGGCTCTAGAAAGCCTTTGAACACACGCTCAAAAAGCATCATTATAGGGTCGACTCGTATCTATTCTGAAAGTAGACACTTAGGGCTATCTGCCCACATAATTATCTAAACATTGATGTTTTGACCAAAAATCATGATTTAGGCCTTAAGAGATCCTGAAACTGGATTCTCAGACCGTAAATGTAGCAGAATTGAAGCTGAGCCCTGGGAATCTAAACTCTAACTCCAACTCCGCTTCAACTCCGAGTCGAAATCTGTTTGTTCTTTTTCCTTCCTGGTTTTTAATTTGTCCGTATAACGGTCATGTTTTCCTTCATGATAGTATGGAAAAAAAACTTCATTATAATGAAGCAAAAAAAAATTCGATAATGTTAATTTCGAAAGAATATTCTTGGTCATACTATTACGATGTGATCGAAATAATCTATGATCGAAATCTGATTGTGAAAAAGCACGGAACGCATAGGACTTTTGAGGCAGTTTACTCAAATGTGGATATGCTACGGCTTTATTAAAACGAAGAAAACTATTACCACTACCTTCTTTAAGATAGCTTTTTTAGTTCTTCTTGAATATCGTTTATTCTTATTCTGTTGATAATATGATAAGGAAATCATACAAGTGAAGGTCAAATAAAAACATTATTACCTGTTTCAAAACACGACAGGGGTGGGCAAAATGCTTATAACTTTCGGTAGGAGATAGCTAGAGACCTGTGGTTTTCGCCAGCCGAAAGAGGACACGCGGCACGTAAATCTATGAAAAACAGGGCGCCCGATCACGATTACCATGGCGTACCATTCCCAAACCACACTATGGCATCCAATCTCAAATAATATCAGTCGATAGCCAAAAGACGTATGTCATATCCTGATTTCTGCATTTCAATAAGTGTAATTTCCAAACATCATTCTTTAAACATCACTATCTTCAGTTGTTGAACATCCTTCGCGCACATTTTTAATGAGCTCTAGTAGATAGTGTGTTCTTTTCGTAATTACTTGTTATTCACATATAATTTGTACCAATGAAGAAGGAGTCGGTTTAGCCTTCGAAACGTTTAGCAGTTGTAAATAAATTTATAAAATAAAATAAAATTCTACGAGGAAAACGAAATTAAAGTTAGGTATGATTTCCTTATCATATTATCAACAGAATTAACACTACCTTGTATCAAAGTTACGTTAAGTTATCAAAATGGTGTGGAGTGGATAGTCGACTATGCGCAATCCGAAAAACAACTATGACTTGAATGGATGACAATGATATGGTGTAGGTAATCAGACATGGGGAATCAGAAAATGACTATTAGCGAGCTCTAGGCTTGATTCTAGTGGTCGAAGCATTCATCTCAACTACGTTGGATGAAAATGATGTGGAGTCAGCTTTTGAGCAATAAAAATATCGTATTCGTATCAAATCAACGTAGTTCACGTTGACGTATGGTTCAAAAAATGAGTCGACTGATATGTACTCCGAAATCTTTACTTGATTTTCAGTTTTGGGTGAAAACCTCGGTAATTTTTCAACGCAAAAATTCAAAAAATGAAAGTAGTCCGGTAGGATAGACATACACATCAGTCGACTCATTTTTTTATTCTGACTCCGAATATGATATTTTTATAGCCCAAAAGTTGAGTTGTATCGGAGAAAATTGAGGATACGAGCAGAATTCCGACTTTTCGCCCCTGATTTGGAAGAAATGATTTTTCTCAGCGAGGAAGCAAAAATTTTCGAAAGGGATAGGTAACTTTGTTCGCCGTCGAATGGGGTATGATAGTTGGGGAAAGCTTTTCAAACAAAAGACTACATAGGTCTGGCAGAGAAAGGTATGCCGTAGCGACTGGATTGACTAGTCCGTTATAGCGCGAGCAACAAGGACGTTGAAAGATGCTCAAACTTACTTGGCTATACTTAATTTTGATGCTGAATCCGTATACATTAGTTTTAAAAATTTACAGTGATGGCAAAGGAGTGAAATCGTAGCTTTTCTCGAAAGCTCTGACGAACGATCCATTTATTATGAAAAATCATCATATCAAAAACATGGAACTACTGAAATATGAATATTTATAACATGAATGAATGGAAAAATTAATATTTTGATGGTACGCTATTACTGTTGTTTTTCGATTTTGCTAAAATGAAAGACAATCAGAAAAATATCAGCTACTGTGCCTGGATTATGTCGAAATCGTGTTACATGATGATGTGGTACCTGAATCCTGTTTCCTCCTCCTTTCAGTTAGCATTTTTTCTAAACAAACACGCTCTCTGTTACTTAAGAGATCCGTGATGTTCATCAAACAATGTCTAAAACTGATATTTTTTCAGGTGGTCCGTCAGTAAAAGCTCGTTTTTTTTCCAATCAAATTAAATAAAAGCAGAAGAAGTTTTAACTAAATTCGTAGCAGAATTCTTGGGCTATTCAAATAAGCATTTGTCATTGAAATTAAACGAAATTTTATCGATGAAATACAAAAAATACTGTGATAACAGACACTTTTCGGTCTGTGCACTGACACAAACGTTGATTTATCTCAGTAACTGTTTATGCTGAAAAGGTCGGACTAGAATCAAACAGATAGACGATTTGGTAAAAAGAAATTTTCTCTAGTTTTATCAGTTAGCGTAGGGAAAACAATCTTCTGGAAAAAAATGCGATTTTCACACAATTTGCGCACTGATATTTTCACTTTTGCTTTCCTCATAATTCCTGCAATATATATTCGTTTGCTCAGAAATTTTTATCCTCTTTCAACATCCAGAAGTTATACATGGCATAAAACAATAAGTTTAAAATCTCCTACCGTTCCTGAGAAATTCCAAAAATTACGACGAAATGACATTAAACTCAACGTATCTACATGAAAACTTTATCAAATTTAGATTTTTTATATACCAATCGACTTTCTAAACTATATCTAACTATGTACTTGCGATACCTCGGCGCTCTACCCACATCACAGTGGCTATTACAGCAAAGTAAGACATGACTGTCCTTATTTATGGAAACCTGAACAAGAATGTGCATTTTGTTTATTGGAAAAAGAAGAAAAGTGATCAAAAGAAAATCTGCCTTTACTTGTTCAAATCAGATAAAAAAACTGACTATTTTTGCTGTTCTCTTTTCGTAGTTCTTTTTGTGGCTGAGGAGATCTATACTATTAGCCGAAAGACAAATGTACATTAACAAATTATACTTAGAACATCCTCCCCCGGCCAGGAAGATCGACGCCCTCGTCAGCATTTCTACTGTCTGTTATATTTGTCGTTTGTGTCGGTTGTATCTTTTCCAAAGTTCTTTTGGATCACTGTTGGATTGTAATATGAATGGTTTCAGACGATCATCATGAACTAAGTCTAACTTAATGACATCAAACAGATCTATCAATTGGTATGTATTGAACGACCATATCTTGTTTATCTGATATGGTCCTAGCTTTTTAGCTTGAAATTTATGATGAATTTCATTTCTTAATAACACCCAATCATTTAATTTTAATGGTCTTCTTTTTATTCGAGTATCATCGAGTATTGTTGTTTCATTTGACATGTTGAATTAGTACATCTTATCTAAGCTGCTGAACGTCTATCACCTAATTCTTCTAATTGTCTAGCGCGATATTCATTTAAATCATCGTTATTATTTTCCTCATAAATATATGGTTGATGTGTATCACCGGGTATTGTTGGTTCTTTACCATACACAAGATAGAATGGCGTTCCTCTTGTAATTGAATGTGTACGAACTCGACATACAAATAATGCTTGTTGAATATAATCATCTCATTTGTGTCTGGCACCTTTAACATATTTTGTAAGCATCGATATAAACATACCATTAAAACGTTCGATTGTGCCATTTGTTCTCGGATGAAATGCTGATGTATGTAAATGATGTATTTATTGTAATTCTAAATATTTTTTCAGTGTGTTTGACATAAATGCTTTTCCCCGATCGCTAATTATTGATATAGGGCAACCAAATGTCATTAATATTTCGTCATAAATAAATTTAGCTACATTTTCGGATGTTGCTTCAGCAAGAGCTTTAGCAACTGGCCATTTTGTGGCAGGATCTATAGCTAATATTATCTATTTATTTCCTTTTGTAGTTACAGGTAATCGACCAATAAAATCTATTCCCCATGTTTCAAACGGACCACTTGCTGATAGTGGCTCTAATGGTTCATGTGGTTGACGGTCTAAACGATAGTTTTGACAATCAGGACATTCTGTTACTACTTTTTTCACATTATTTATATCGTTTGAATGACAATGATCTTTAGTTATAAAATTGTTTGAATCTTCAACGTAACATCTCCATATACGTAATGCATGAATGATAGCTAGTAATTCGCGTTCATAGACTGGATAATTTTGTTCAGCTGGTGTTAATTTTCTTGGTCATATGCAATAACTCGTTCGTTTCTGGAACACTTTTTCTGACGTGAATATCTGAAGGAATGGTTAATTGTGTTGGGTTGATGGTTTAATGGTATATTGCGCAGTTGAAAACATTTAACAATGTTGCCAAATAATAATATCAAGCACAACGAACAATAATTCTAACACAATGCCATATATATACAAAGACATCATTTTTTCTAAAATTTTTCGAAGCTTTTACTATCAGTTGGACGGAAGTAGAAAGTGGATAAGATATCACCAATCAAAAGCTCGAAAAAACAGCTAATACTGCTATAGGTTAATAACCCAATTATAATTAATCTAATTATCAGCACGGTGATACTGCTAACACTACTAACACCGAAGTAATGCGAATCAGATCTTCAGTCACTATTTCTTTTATCTAAAATTACTTTTATAAAACTAAAATATCTTCAGAACACTAATCGTTTGTGACAAAACTTGAGCCAGATAGTTCATCGATGCAGTAACCGAGTAGATATTAGCTATGCACCACCGAGCGAAAACAAAAGTCAGATTTTGTTCCGTTTCACAGTCTTCGAGCGAAACATAGCGGGGTCCAAATCCTTTCGACAAAATGTTTAACCGTTTTTCTTCAACCTGAAAACGTTTGCAAACAATCCAAGTTAGCATGGCAAAAAGGCTCACGAAATCCCTTTGAACAGAAAATATTCTCGACATTGTTTAGTTAACACTGGCAATCAGGTTCAGCCTCACTTAGATTTCAACTTGACACTTGGTTAAAACATTTGATTTTCAGGTCCTTTTGTGCGCTGGTAGCAGTTTTTGTTCGTGGAGAGAACGAACATATAGATTTCTCTAATAGATATTGGTCGTGGTGGCTGTCTTGTGCTCGTTTTGCAATGACGCAAAGTCGTTTGAATATAACGTTTTTACAGAAATTGGAGAAGGTACAGGGTTTGTCCCGAGATCTTTTTAGTTATGAAAAAGTTATACCTGTAGATGACTGAGTATATCCTTTAGTTGTTTACTCCTCGAACCGTAAATAAGAAATCAACGTTTTCACCGTGCAACCAAAACGAAAACTTTATTAATTTCCGCCCGGATGAAACGATGCATTTTTGTTTTGAGTGGACTGTGCTCCTCCCTCTCAAATTACGACTCTGTTGTCATGCCATCTACTTCGCAAACTCTATTCAGATTTGCACACATCTCAGAAAACAAGTCAGAATGAACAATTCATTAGCATCTGTTGATAGATTATCCATCACATATGCTCATCTTTCCCTCTACATTTTATCATTCATTATTACAATCGGCACAATCGGTAGTTCGTTCAACCTGATCATCTTCACTCGTCCATGTTTTCGAATATCGCCGTGCTTCATGTATTTTCTTGCCTCATCTGTGGTCGACATTGTTATCTACTGTGCCTTCATGCTTCCAATTTGGTTGATTGAACCAATTTGGCTTTATCATCGATATAGCGAACAAAAGTTTAGTTGCTTGCAGATTGATGCATTATTTAAGTTATGTGTGCTTCAATTTGTCCCCGTGGTTTATTGTAATGGCTTCGATCGATCGTTTCTGCTCTTCTATCAACAGATGCTAATTCAACACTTCTAATCGATTCAAGATTCTAATCAACACTTGTTCTGTGTCTTATGTTAACTCGCTACAGTAACGATGAAGACTTTACAGTCAACAGAGCGCGTGCAAACTTCAAATCAGTCGATGTTGTTATTATGGAAACATTAGTCGATCCGGCGCTTGTCAGAAGCTCTTTTCCTTAATGGATTATGAGTTGTATGGAAAGTTTTGTGTCGCCACTGTATATCGTCCTGCAGCGAGAGTGAAAGTTACTCACCTGGGTTTTTGATTATCTTTGTTTCTAGAGTAGACATTACGTGACCATGTGTCACCACGTGGGCGTAAAATACACCTGTGCATTCTTTTCTGTTACGTATCGTTTGTTTGTCTCAATCATCATTTTTTTGCTTGCATGACAAAGTCAAACCTATGTATCATGAGTCTCGTGTGATTTCATCGACTATCATTGTATACCCTGTTTGCAGATTTGTGTGTTCAACAGAAAGAATTGCTTCACGTAGGAAAAATGGTGCATAAAGACAATGATATCAGCTACACCACTGATACGCATAATGAACGAAATAGACTAGATGTTTATTATTCCAACAAAGGTTCATTCAAAGATGTCATCGTATTTGTTCACGGTGGTGCATGGCAAAACGGCAGCAAAGAAATATACCAATGGCTGGGTCGAAACTTTGTTCGCAAAGGGTTAGTTGCTGTCATCATTAATTACAGCTTAGCACCGAATCAAATTTACAGAATTGCGCAGGATTGTGCTGCAGCCGTCATGTGGGTGAGACAGTATATATTCAATTACGGTGGTAATCCAAATCGAATATTTCTTATGGGTCATTCGGCTGGCGGACATTTGATAGAACTGATCAATGACGATCCTCGGTTCTTCGCTACATATCATGTTTCAAATCCAATTTATGGTATCATTCTGCTCGATGCATTCGGTTTGGATATGTACGAATACCTGAGCCAGGCGTCTCCTACCGATGATAAGTATTACAACACGTTTGTGCAGGTGTTTTCGATGGACCCACGCGTTTGGAAACGAGCATCACCTATGAGATATTTGGCTAACATACGAAATCCTCATCTCATTCTGGTCGGTGAGAGAACCTATTCAACGATTCAGATTCAAAGCAGAAGATTGTTCGAAGCGCTAGAGGGTTCACAGCAGGCGATTGTGGAATTTCACGAAATTTCCCGTAGAAAGCATAGGGGAATGATTCTTCATATGTTCTTCACATAATGCAATTAAAACTTTCATTATTGTTGTATGCACTAATGAGAAATAAAAAGTAGCGAAAGTTTATGAGTAAATGCTTGACGCTTACCTGTTATTATAACTAAATATGGTAGTATTGTACCTTTCTTTCAAATATCTCATGCCTTTATATATTAAATTTAATAAAAAATGTTTGTCATTTATGAGAAGAGAATTTCATTTTTCTCTCTATCACCGTGAAAAAGCCTAAAATATGTGCTGGTCGTTTTTACTTTCTAGAAAAAGAAAAGGCAGAGTAGTGTGTATGAAGTATATTTGCACTTTCACCATCATCGGTCAAGGTGCTTTTAATGCGTCATCATTTAATACTTGTTGTTTAATTGATGATAATATTTACATTTTTTCTCTTTTCATATAAAGATGATGATCAGGAATTCAGTCAGAATGACACAGTATAAAATAATTCTATTACTTGAATGAAAGATGTATAATTGTTTTTGAAATAAAACCTTATATCTGCATGGTAAATATAAGTTTTGAATACTAACCGTATATGTCCGTTGGTTTGCCACGAGACTTTCGCAGTTGGATCAATTGACGCATTGTTTTAGCTTGTCACGATGATTTGACTGCAGAACCGGGAGATTCAATCCTGACCTATATTTTTGATTCAATCCTGACCTTTGTATTATTGCTGGCATCATAGGTATAAGTTGTTGTCTCGCTGATTTCATCCTGCATCGTAACTTGTTGTTGTGATTGTTCATCAAAATCATAATCACCTTCAATGATGCCAATTTTTTTACCAATCCAACGAAATCTAGCCACAATTTCTTTTTTTAATATGAATTTTATATTTTTACTATCTAACCTTTCTTTTCTACTAGAGTAGAAAGAAGTCTAAAAGTGTTCGGTTATCAGAACTTACACGCGGACTATAGCTTCCGTATAGCTTATCCTTAGAACTGATTCGTTTTCCTCTGAGAGAGAGCTTCCTGAAGTCGAAACTTGCGCTTTCAGATCGCATCAAAGTTTCGAGAGACATTTAATGCACAAAATTGCAAAACTTCGCGTCGGTTGTTTTATAAAAACCTGTAGTAAAATTTTCGTATCTCGTGTAAGGCGCAGCTAATTCAAAGATTCCACAACATCCAATTTTCTAGTTTAAGTCACATCTTCAGATTCAGCGTTTCACGCTGACCCCGAATAACACCTTTTGAGTTGAATTTGGTTGCGTTTTGAAAGAGCTCTGAAAGTTTTTTTCTGAAATCTCTGTATAAAAATGCCGATGTACATGTGTTTTTGAGGTTGTTCGGATATGACATCATCGATGACCGAAATCGTATTGATAGTTCAATTTGTTCACGAAGTTGATTGGCTAGAGTTGCAGTGCAGCTTCCTCATTAAATAGTCAAATTCGCGTTCCAGAAGACAAATTCGGAAGAAATTCTTCATACACTAGGCACGGGAACGCTCGAGACACACATACCAGGGTTCCGTATAGTTCGGTCCAATACCCAGTCAGACTGGATCGTAATCCATTTTGTACATTGGTCCCAGTTTTAAAAAGTTTAATCATTCGAACTGGACCTGGTCCTAAAACTGGGGGAGTGCGACACCCCCCAAAAAATAAAAAATCCTCGCTTTTGCTAAGCAGAAAAAAAATTTCCTTGCGTTCTTTGAAAAAAAAATTTTTATCTCAATGAAGCACACCGCAGTGCGGCCCCCCCGTCCCCAAAGTCTGACTAGTCGCGACTGGACCTATGCGCCGGCCGAAAAATCGGCGGCGGAGTGTAACAAAAGCTTTTTTATCAGCGGCGGCGGTGGAACCTCATTAAAAGACTTTCCGCCGTCGCCGTCGACGGCCAAAAGAAAAGGTTCAATCGGCGACGGCGACTAAAAGATTATTTAAAGATTTCCATCGTCAGCAGTGGGTCCAACCACAACCAAATTTGAGTACAAAAAGCTTCTATCGGCGAAGGCTAAAGGGCGAGGACATCCAGAAAACTTGCAGAATCTGAATATGTGACTTAAACTAGAAAATTAGATGTTGTGGAGTCTTTGAATTAGCTGCGCCTTAACATCACACACAAATTTCTTCTGCATTTTTCTACAGAAACAAAAAATTTTACAAAAATTTTATTCAAAACAACACACGCAGTATAACGCAAAAAAAGCAATTCTACGATAAAAGGCAAAAAGCTGTCGTTTACGTGTTTATTTTTACGTGGTAAAAATACAGCGTGGAAGAACTATGCGTTTTCTGGCGCTGCGCTAGAGTGGCCAGAAACGTGCCATAAAACGCACATTTCTTGAGAAATCGTTAAAAAAATTTGGCAGGGATGGTGTTTTCGAATCCAAGATGTTTGTACCTTGCACTAGGGTCACACTACAGCCTTAATCACGATTAAAATCAATGATGATTAAAATTAATCATGATTAACGATTTTGTACTGTGACCATATCCTTTTTTAATCATGATTAACACTATTTTAATCACGGTTAAATAAGCAATGTGACCGTGCTAATCATGATTAAAGGCTGATCGGGATTAAGAACAGCAAATAAATAGGGAAGTGCTCTAAAATTGGTTCACTTTTCTGTCAGTCAAGTGAACGATGAATACTGTTACTCTACTAAACGTTATTAAACAAAGAAAAGTATTTACAGCAAAAAGAAAAAACAGAAAAGAACATGTGTCGAGCCCCAATATGCTGCTATTATTTCTTCCGTTGATGAATTGCTTCACAAAAGCCGAACGATCTGTTTAGCAACGTCAGAGAAACAAAGAGTTTTTTGAAATCGAGGTTCAAAAATTCGATGATGATACTCTCAAGAAAAATTTCCGTGTGAGTAAAGAAGTATTTCGATATTTGTTGACAGCAGTCGGTATGGATACGACAAAGCAAGACACAAAACTGCGTCCAGCAATATCAGCACCTAAACGATTAGCTATTGCATTATACGCAATGGCATCAACAGCCAAGTGTCGTACGATCGCTAATTTGTTTGGGGTATCCAAGCATAGCGTAATCAGCATTTCTGATGAATTCGTCGATGTAATGGTTAAAAAACTTGATCAAAAAAGTCGTGATCAAGGTCGCGGACACTCTACGAATTAATCGCGATTAACTTAATTGTGATTAAGGCTGTAGTGTGACCCTAGTACTGAACAAGAAACAAGATTTATTCAGTAAAAAAACTAAACTAAACTTACGTACGACTTTCTTTCGATTGTTCAATAACGATAGTAAAAATTAATAAAGTTAAGGCTCCTACATACATTAATTTTTAAGATATGCGAAGTCGTTAAAAGTTTTTCCAATTCATTTAATGTGTTCAAACGTATTAAACGTCTGAAAAAAGCTTAATTGCGTTCACATGAATTAATTTTTAACTCTTGTGAACTGATTTATGCCGCTCTTAAAACCTATGAACGTATTAAATTTACGAAAAATAGTTTTAATGTATACATTAAACGATTTCACGCATTTGCACATATTAACTTCTTAACCCTTTACCTACCCCGGGCTCCATGACCCATTCGTAGAATTGTTATAAAAAGATAATGAAGCATGTGAGAAAAAATGGATTGCTTTTGAGAGCAAGATAATTCCAAAAGCTATCGATTGATAAAAAACGATTTTTTTTTCCATCAACTTTTCGTGAAGATATTTCAATCAGAAAATAAAAAATTTTCAAAAAAATTGAAAAGTTGAAAAAAAATTTTCTCGGCTTTTATTTTTTTTTCAAGAACTTTTCAGAAGCATGTTATTGTCGATTAATGTTTAGCAGACTGTTGCCTTTGCAAGCAAATAGAACGGGCTGTTCTTATGACGTACGAATTTTCTGAGAAGTGCTTACAAGTAAATGGGTCATCCATGACCCATTGGTCGCGAACGATATGAAAATGTAATATATTTAAAAGCGCCAAATAAAAGATTGTCAAAAACAAAAATAAGTAATTCTATCATTTACTGAGTTTATTATACAATGGACTCCAATGTAAGTGCTGTACAACGAATATATATATAGTGCAGAAGACAAAAGGAGAGTGATGGTAATATTCAGAATGAGAGAGAGATATTTAACACAAAAACAGAGAGTGACTTAATATACACACAATGAGAGACGATATGTAATGAATAATGAGAGAGACAAAGAATGCGGCTGATTGAAAAATGAACAATATGAGAGGGATATGGTATGAATGAAAAGAGTGAATGTGAATATGAGAGGCAATAGGCGCAGAGTTCATTATCCTTTACATATAGTTTAAATAATCTTCGTCTTATCCTTTTTTTCTCCTTTTGTCATAATATTTCTGTATGAGCCATAGATACGTCTGTGTTTAAAATTTGAATATATTTATTTGATACTAACAGAACGTAATTATTTCCATTGTGAAACAATGGTTGTTCCATGATTATATGATTTTTTCGCAAAAGAGAAATTTATCCATATATGTATTGCATGCATATGTGTAGTTTTATTCAATTATTGATTATTTATTCATTTCGTTTGTTTTTTTATTTCAGATATACTAGTCAACAATTATGACATCAAACACCTCATCTGATAATAGTCTTGATGGAAATGGCGAATACGAATCCATATCAAATATATCAGATACCAATAGTGATGATGAAGCTGAATCTAATTCTGAGGAATTAAGCGATGATAGCTGGGATAGTGATAATGAGGAAGAAGAGGATGAACCGAAATTGAATAATTTGAAGTGGAATAAATGGAATATTGAACCTAATTTACCAACATTTGATGGTCAATTTGGTTTAAACAAAAACATTTCCTCAGCTACATTGACATCACCAATCGATTATTTTCGTTTGTTTTTATCACCCAGTATTGTAACATATATCGTCGATCAATCAAATCTTTATCGAACACAAATGAATCTAAAACAAGAACCAATGACAGAACGTGAGTTTTTTCAATTACTTGGATTTCTTTTTTACGCATCCGTCGTACGTTTATCATCAAAATCAGATTATTGGTCACAACTATATCAACAAGCATTAATTACGACTAATATAACTCGTAACAGAATTTCAGAATTGTTGTGTACATTACATTTCAATGATAATGTTCTCAATTCATCAAAAGTCAATAAAATTCAACCATTAATAGATTTATTCAATGAAGGTTGCTCATATATAGTAGAACAAGAAAAAAACATATCACTTGATGAACAAATGGTTGGCTATAAAGGAACAACTGCTCCTAAGTCATTACGTCAGTATATGCCAAACAAACCAACAAAGCGAGGATTCAAATTTTGGGTTCGTTGTGGTGTTTCTGCTTATGTTTATAAATTAGTACTGTATTGTGGCGGAGCAAAATCGGTTTCGCATCCAGCTGTTCTTCCAAAAGCATTCTCTTCAATATCAACTAGATCAACAACAAAAGCTACTACAAATAACAATCAAATTAAAAAACGTTGTGATGATACCAAA
>CAJNOQ010006410.1:0-13673 GCA_905250885.1 Didymodactylos carnosus
TGTTCAAGATCTCTGTTTATTGTGTCAGTTGACTTTTGAAGAGAAGATGAGTAGTGAAAAAGACTGGTGTCATCAGCATACAAACTGAAATGAGATTCAAGACCCTCTCCTAGATCATCAATATAAACAAGAAATAAGAGAGGGCCCAGAATTGATCCTTGAGGGACGCCGCAGTTTATTTCTAAAAGATCTGACGAAAAACCATCAATAACTGTTCTTATTTTTTTATTATTTAGATAATTCTCAATCCACTTAACAACTTGCTCACATACCCCTTTTTGTCTCAGCTTAAAAATTATTCCTCTATGCCACACACTGTCGAATGCCCTTGAGAAGTCAAGGAATATAGCTCTTACAAAACCTTGTTCCTCAAGACCTTCATGAATGTAATGGATAAGATTTAACAATTGATTAACACACGAGTCTCTTTTAACGAAACCAGATTGATGAACTGAAATGAGATTATTCGAGAAGAAATAGTTGTATAAATAGGTGAATATCACACGTTCCATAACCTTGCCAATAATAGGAAGAATCGTGATTGGACGATAATTTTCTATTTTGTTTATATCCCCTTTCTTATAGACTGGTAAGACATTACCAATTTTCAACGAGTCGGGAAAGATGGAGTGTTTAAGAGAAGAATTAATAAGATCGCAGATGATCGGCGCAAGAATAGGTGTAGCCTCTTTGACTAATGAAAAATTGATTTATATTTGTTTAGTTGTAACTACATTTTTTTTATTATTTTGCTGGTGTCAAAGAAAAGAAAAAAGAGAAACATAACTAGATCAAGAAAAACCCAACGACTTAGATATGCGTCGCATTATGATGATTAGACTTCATGGCAATACACGATCAAGACAAACGGTTTCTGTTTCGGGTTATTGTTAGGTCAACTAAGAAAAATTTTCGGATCATTCGGGTCCAGTTTTGAAAATTTCGGGTCGGGTCCAAAAGCCTTTGGATCGGGTCGGGTCGGGTTCGGGTAAAAAATCTTTGGGTTGCGTCGGGTTCGGGTCATCCACGTAAGACCCGATTCGGTCTCTGGTCTGAACTAATAAATATTTTTCTTATTTTAAGATGGTAACATATTAAAGTTTTTCGCCTAGGATAGAAAAATATTAAATTGTTTTATTCAGATAAAACACTATGTAATAAGGTGCAAAAATGGTCGGCTTCGATCAAGTTAGCATGGTTACTTTCACACAGCTGACTAGGCTGTTTGCTATTAACACTTACAGAAGTGTCAACAAGATGCTATTGCTATGTTCGGAAGTGTCATTAAGAAATTAATACCACTTTTTGAAAGTGTCAACTAGAAGCTACTTCCGGACGAAGAAAGTAATGTCACAGTTTGAACTTACCAAGACCTATCGGACGGGACTGTCCCGTCCGGTAGGTCTTGGTAAGTTCAAACTGCGATATTACTTCCTTCATTCAGAACCAGATAAACGGGTAGAAAAATATTAAAGTTTTTCGCTTACCTAGGTCGAAGCTCTACGGCCGTAAACTATAATATACGTCGAAATACATATCCATTCCAGATAAAATACGACATCATAATCTCCACGGTAGACGTTATCGTATTTCGTTGTAAACAGCTCGTATTTTGACGTATACTACATCATCATAAACTGTAGTTTACGGACATTTACCGCTGTAATAATCATAGTTCTGGGTAACATATTAAAATATTTAATTATTTTAAAATAAAAGAAAAATATTTAGATAGAGAGGAATATTGAACGGACTAATATTTAAATAAGGCGGAAAAATATTTAGTTGATTTTTAATATTAGTCGTTCAATATTTTTCTTTTCAACATTAGTCTATAGCCCCGTTCAAAAGATCTGTATTTTCAATGTTTTCATCTAAAAATGACGTTGAAAACTCTTAAACTGCCACGATTAAATTCGTCATTCATATTCAAAAAATCATGCTATCTTTCTAAATTGGCAGCATCTTATTTTGCTTTCATGACACAAACATTATTCAGGATTGTGAGGTGGAGGAAAAACTGTGGACCGAACACTCGAAAAAAATGTGATATTGGGCCAAGAGTTTGTGTCGAGCGGCTTTGTTCTGACTAATGATGCAGATGCATCAAGGAGGATTAACCACACTTCGCAGAAAACCGGACGTACAGCATCATCCATCATATTCCATGAACCGATTCACTTGTTCGCGCGCATCGATCAATAAATGAATCACACTTTTCCTTCTACAGCTTTCTATCTTGAGCTTCTTTTGTAATTTGTTGTAATGAGTTGGTGCCACCCATGTCATCAGAACCACTAAAATATCACCGGTTACCGCAACGGTCACCGCCGAGTATAATGGAAGGTTAACCTAATGGACATGTGAAATTACCACACGGATTACCGGTAGGTTGTACCGGCGGTATCAACCGGTATTTTATCAGTGTGAGCAAACAGTACAGGAGTTCGAATCTAGTTCTCAGCTTTCTTTTTTTTTGCAGTGCGCATGCAGCGCAATGAAGTTTCCGAACGGGAAAAATTTGACTAAAATCAAAGTGCAAACGTCGACGAGTCTCTGATGTGAAAGAGAAAGTTTAATCTGAAAAATAATCAAAGTTTTTTGACTTTTCTGCGTTTCTTATATAGACTGCCAACTGCAAAACAAAAAGGTGATTGTGTCAAAACGGCTTACCGACGGTTTTTTTCTTGCACCACGGTCTGAAAACTACCGTGCGGTAACCGAGGTAGAAGAAAAAACCATCGCTAAACCGGTCGTTATACCGAACGGTACGGTTAACCAGCGGTAATCTATAGATCGGTCGGTAACCGGCGGTATTACGAAAAAAAGTGCGACATAGGCAGTGATCTTGCTTATGTTGCCAAACCGTGTTGTTCTCTGTCTGCCTACTGATGTTTTACCTCCATATCTGTCTGTTCGAATTTGATTTCTGATAAAGTTGTTATTCTTAACACGCAGTCGTGGAAATTATGCACTTTCAGTCTAACTCTCGCTTTAAAATGTCAATAAACTTACGTCGGTCAAATAGTTAACATCTACTCCTTCTCTCTGGAGTGTTAAATGCAAAATCAGCGAAGAGTTAATTTATTTGATTGAATTAAGGGAAAATAATTAAATAAATCAAGAAAAAATGAGGTACAGGAGAGCACACAAAAATTAGTTGCCAGTTAATATTATTTTATTGGTTTTTGGGATCTCATGGCAGCTGCAGCTTGGCGTAAGGCTCTTTGTCTGTCATAATGGTTTCTAATCAACATATGAGGTGCCTGAAAATAGTGAACTATAATTTATTGGATACTTTAAATGAAACAGAATTACGTACCAAAGCTCTACTATAATGTTGTAATAATCTCATATCAATAGATGAACAAACTGAGACAAAAGCTAATGTTAGAATTGCAACGATAAAGGCAATCTGTAAATGCTTCATTATTGCTTTTCAAACAAAAATATGTTTATTTTTGTCAATAACTTATTCGAAGTATACTACACCTGTTGGAAAAACGCGAAACCATTCATCCATGATAAAAAAACAATTTACGAAAAATGTTTTTGTCATCATTAATAATCTTGATGACAAAAACATTTTTTCGTAGCTTTGTAATGACTGCGTGAAGAAGCGATCTCGAACATTATGTTAACTTACTACGCTCTCAAACTGAATTAAACTCGTTCACATTCACGTGGCGGTACTTTCTTCTCATTCATATATTTATTTGTCTATCAATTTCTTGCTAGGGTCTACTGTCGTTTGTAGAATACAGGTCTTGTTCACTAAGCAATATTAGTCGCTCAAAAGTGTATAAAAAATTAATAATTGTTGGTGAAATAAGTTCACTCTGGTCATTAGTTAAGTTTCTTTTACGGTAGTCTTTGGCATTAGGTGTTTACATATCTATCAGAACTCTCAAACTGAAACTCATATAAATCACTAATATAAGAATGATATTTTTCGAAAAACAAAAGGAGAGTGTGACCTCAGATATAATATCCTCCTTCCTGGACAACTCTTAGTTTTTGAGAAAGAAATGACAAACTGTTTTGCGTGGAAATTAGTCTTTCTCATTATTATTCTATTCTGCCATTTTTCTTCATTGTGAATATATTCTTTTTTTCTCCGATTTCTCTTATTTTCCAGGTCTTATCAGAACTAACGTACAGAACGAAAAAGAGAATATCTGCATACAGTTTGTTTTGTACATTGATTTGAATAAATAGCATTAATAAAATAAGTCTAATTAAGAGTAACCTGTCCTGGATTCGTAACATAACGCAGACAATTCAAAAGGGTAGATTCTAATGATTAAGTTACTTAATGACTAATAGTGCAGCTGGGTAGAATTTCATTCTTTTTAACTTTATTTGTTAGGAGTGGTTGAACGGCCGCTTTTCAATAAATAAATAATAATTTCAATAAATTTATCTACGAAAATAAATTGCATGTATACGTATATATATATCAAAAGAAACCGATAAAATATCGAAATGTCATTAAAATAAATCCGGTATGTTCAGCAAGAATTTTGAAATGCTCCCTAAACTGATTCAAGTGGCATCTCACCTCATTTAACGAACATATAATTCTACATGTGTTTTATATATGTTTACTGTTGTACTAAACAGGGGAGAAAAAAGACGGGCAATAAACTGCTCATTAACTCCCAGTTGATAACCTTGTTAACTGTCTACTTTATTGGCCGTTTTTAGGTCTGCAAAAATATCGTCTAATAACTGCTAGTAAACGGAAAAGCCAAACAGCAGCTAGTTAAATGTGTGGGTAACGACTCATTTACAGACAGTTAACTAGCTGTTTTCTGGTCTTACCGTTTACTGGCCGTTTTTACACAGTAGTTTCTTAAGACCTAAAAACGACCAAGTGTATATCAGCGAGGTAAAAAAGATCTTTTTTATTTTTGTTGGAGCGTGCTGTTTTTGTTGTTCAATCGCATCTTTAATTTTTCTTCTTATTAGGATTTTAGGATATCCATTTCTTATTAAACTTTGTTCAATATGTTCACACTCTTCCTTCAATAGTTTTGTTGATGAACATATGCTGATTGCGCGATTAGTTAGCGTTTTAATTAGACTAATTTTGTACTTCCGTGCTTGACAACTCGCCCAGTGGAGGTATAAACCAGTGTGTGTTGGTTTTTTGTACACTGTTGTCTCATACCTCATCCGTTGTCTTGTGATCTTGACATCCAGAAAGGGTAATTCATAATTTTTCTCATTTTCACATGTGTATTTTATTATGTAATTGATTGAACCATTCCAACAGTTTCTCGACATCATCTTGTTTTCCATGAATAATCAAGAACATATCGTCAACGTATCGATCGCTTCATGATCTTGATTTTATGTTGTTCCGGATATTGTTCAGTCCTACTTTCTATGTGTTCCATGAGGATAACTCCTAGTACAGAAGCCAGCGGGCATCCCATAGAGCTCCTGTTTTAAATAAAAGTTTTAAAATAATGATTGTTGAGCTCATACAATTAATCTTTTCCTGTCATGATAAATCTTGAGCTGATCTTGTCAAGATATTTGAAGAATGCTGAAATGATTAATTTAATACGCAATAGTCAGAATCTTCATTAACAGATTTGGGAACTTAAAAGAAAATCTTAAACTTTATTTTTTACTTTATATTTTTGTCTTTTTCTACTGTATCACTACAGTGTAAGCTCTACAGTACTGTGCATACAGTACCAGAGCTGTTGAAAGTGCATGAGCAAGCATACATTCAAACACAATGTTTGAGTTTCACTTTCAAAATTTTCAATGTTCTATACTGCAAGTATTTATTCTTGTATATGCAAGAACAGTGTCAAACAAAATGGTGATTGAAAGAATAACACATTTATTTGTCTACTCTCCCGACCAACAGAATTTTAGTAGAAGTTCTCTACACTGTAGTACTACAATAGCCATAAACAAATGGCATATTTACATTTTTGTCGAACCTCTGAGTCATATCATAATCAAAATGATTGCTAACTTTCTCTGTTAGCAAAGATTTTATTAATTACAGAAAAGTTTTCAAATGTTGTCAAGATCTTGATCAAGATTTTTGCAGGCGGATTCGTCAAAAAAACTTGACAAGATCTTTGACAAGAATTGTTGAACATTCTTTGAGATCAAGAAATTTGACAGATCTTCTGCAGATATAAACTTTCTGCAGAACATGTGGTACGAGAGCCGAAAAGGATTTGGGTCCATGTTACTTCCATCAGGAGTTGTTGAACTTTTTCGTTTCGAAGAGGATGTCGATCCTTAACATTAATTCATTTTTGACAATAAAAGAGAAATTAGTTCAACGTGTCAGAGTCTACTATAGATATATATTACTTTATCAACAACAGCTTGAAAGGACAGGGGACGATAAGAGGCAAAACCGGCCCACGCTCAAATTAGTCTTATGTTAAGTCATCTGACACAGTTTTTGTCCGCGATCAACGCTAACATATTTTTAGACTTTAAAAATCCTTTTCAGCGTCCCTGGAAACATTTTAGCAAAAAAAACTCTTCTCGCATTAAACGACTTTAGTATTTGCATTATTCCACCTAGACCAAATATCAACTATTATACATCAACTTCAGAATTTAGATCTTCGTTGCCACCTTATCATAACCTCTGAATAAATAGTTCTGCGCAAAAAAGCTTGTTTTAAAAATTTTAGTCCATGGTTACATGTTTGAGCCAAGCAGAAAGTTTTCGAAAAACTTCTTTGCTCAAAAATCCCTGTACTATGCGTTCAATTCGGTTTTCACGCGGATTGCAAATACCGCCTCGCTTCTGTTTTAAACTCACATCTTTCCGGTGAAAAAATTGAAATTATTAGAACAATTTTCCAATTTCTTGCTACCCGCTACCTTTGATGTCTAAGTTTCTTCATGAAGCTACCATTAGTAATAGTACAAATTACTCTATCTTATACAGAATTATGCGATCTGCAATATGCGACAGATACTTCTATGCATAATTGAACCGTACATTATTTTCCCAAAAGACTAATCATAAGGTGCCTGTTGACGTGCACAATCGTATTTGACTAGAATAATGTACCAGACGTCCATCCGATCGGGGTATCAGTTCCTTTGCGCAGATGGTGTAATGGCTCGAACCAAGACTATGAAATTATTCATGCCATCTTTCTTTTCTTTAGACTAGTCAATATCATGCAACGTATTATTCTACATTTATTTTTATTTTGAAAATAAAATTACGTAAAATTTGCAGGTGAATATTCTCTCAAGCATGTCTACATTTTTATTTTTGGATTAGAAAGAAGAAAAGAAAATTAATTTTTCAAAAAATTGATTTTGTGTTTTTCAATAGTTTTAGTTTAGAATATTATAATGAAATTTATTTCCGCTTATATTCTGATAGAATAAAGCTTATATCATATCAAAATAAAATCAAGAAAAAAGTACAGGTCCTACCCAGATTTGAACTGGGGTTGCTGGATTCAAAGTCCAGAGTGCTACCGCTACACCATAGGACCACAATGCATTTTCAAAGTCGCTAGTTACTAATCATCACGGATATGTATGAACTTTCAAAAAAGAATTGAAAAAAAGCAGATTTACTACACAAGAGAGATGCTAGCCACATCAAAAAATCAGATCAAGATCTTACACAATCTTATAAAATCTTATAAAAATCATACAAGAATCTTACGAAATCTGATGGAATTTAAATCTAAGTGTTAGGTTCCCGGGTGAACTAAGATCTTTCTCATCTAATGTTTATTTACAAATAAAAATGATCTCCCTGAACAATAAAATTGATCTATTTATATAGGATATGTTGTGCGATAGTCTTGAGTAGACTCTGCGCAATAACCTTGACCATAGTTTTGCACCATAACCTTGAATATATTCTTGTGCAATAACCTTGAGTATGATCTTCTGCCTTATGACACGACTCTAGCACGTGACATAACAATAAGACCTCACATCAAGAATCAGTTTCTATGTTTCTTACAGAATTTTACAATACTCTTATACGGATTTTACGAGATCAGACGGAATCGTACAAGAATCTTGCAAGATCTTATAGTAAGATTCTTTGACCTGGGTATATTAGTACAACATAATTTTTTCAATGTATTGGCGTTCTCTCCGCCGAAAAGCAGCTACATTTTCATACAGTCTCAGTCGTCGTGAAAATTCACGTGTAATTACTATGTAATTTTTTCGATTACATTATGCATACAGCCCACGATCAATCCCTGAATGCTCCAATGTAGTAGAAACTTGAGGTTTTCCCGGTCTGACCGAAAATCTATGTCAAAACTTCACCACTATAAATGGAACGAGAGGTGTTTCGCGTATTATCACTTTTGTCTGTAGTATAATACACTTCAGTTGAAGTCCATATGTTCTGAAGAGATCGAGGTACTGATGAAACACATTCATGCTTTTCCTCCACACTTCGTATATGAAAGAAGTACATGAATATAGAAATATGAGAGCGACAAAATAAATCCAAATTATCGATTAGCAAAAAGGAAGAAGAACGAGAACAGCGAAACAATCAGAGATAATCTTCCTTCAAACTTTAATTATTGGATAATCGGATTAATTTTTAGGAAAAAAATAATAGAATGAGTGTCAAAATTTGATGATTTTTTTCTAGAGAACGGTATTTGAGATTTTTACATAATCGGAATCAGCGTGATGAGTTACGTTGTACGGCGCAAAGATATCGTCGGGGTACACGCAAAAATGGGGTCTTAGGAGTCCCACTTAGAATACTACTGTATTCAACGGTATAGTTCATCGTTCAACTTCAAACAGGCCGCATTTTATTCGTTCTGCTTGTAGTGTAATTTTTCTTTCTGTCTCATTTTTCCCCTTTTCTGCATATATATAGAGACAGATATAGAAAGCAACAAAGTGAAAAGTGAAAAAATTCTTCTTTTCATAAAAATGCTCACTGCAATCAATATGAACTTACTCTATATTCTGTCAACTTGACAGATTAAAAAGTTAACAAATTTGGAAGTATCCCTCTCCGTTTTCTACGTCAGTTTGAACTACACAAGTTGTGCTCTATGCCGAGCTATTTTTTAGAAAAGGGTACAGTCTAATTTTTGAGATACAGAGCTGTCAATGCACCTTCTGTGTCCACATAGAAATAGATATAAAGCATCAAACGAAGAAAAGAACAAATTTTATCGTTTTACCCAAAAGGAAAATCGCATTCGTTATAAAATGAGTGTATATTCTGTCAACTTGACAGATTAAAAAGTTAACAAATTTGGAAGTACTCCTCTCCAGTTTTTAAGACAATTTGAAGTACACAGACTGTACTCTATGCCGAGCTATTTTTTAGAAAAGGGTACAGTCTAATTTTTGAGATACAGAGCTGTCAATGCACCTTCTGTGTCCACATAGAAATTGATATAAAGCATCAAACGAAGAAAAGAACAAATTCTATGTTTTTATCCAAAAGGAAAAACGCACTCGCTATAAAATGGGTGTAGATTCTGGCAACTTGACAGATGAAAAAGTTAACAAATTTGAATGTACCCCTCTCCGTTTTCTACGTCAGTTTGAAGTACACAGGTTGTACTCCATGCCATGCTATTTTTTAGAAAAAGATACCGTTGTGTTTTTGAGTTATAAGGCTACCAATATCACAGCTGAACGTATGAAAAAGTGGGTATCTACGCCAATATAAAGCCAAATGAGTTTTCAGAGAACTTTCTGAACTACCATGACTTTCCGGCTTTCTCTTCGGGCCATGGTAGTGAGAGATAATGCATATAAAACAGAAATAAGAATGGTTGAAAGGCTGCTATTATCCATAGTCAGTATCTTCTTGAAACAGAGCTATTGATAATTAATGAATAAAAGTGTCAAATGATGAACAATAACTACTCATCCATTACCGTTATATTCATCACTGTATAACAAAACATTCATGTCTATATAATCCACGTAATAGTTCAGTTAGATGAAACTTAGATGCTTTTTTTCTTCTATGCACACTATAGAGAGAGATATAAAGCAAGAAATAGAGTGAAGAACAAATTTTATCGTTTTATCCAAAAGAAAGTTTGCACTGACTATGAAATTAGTGTATATTCTAGCAACTTCCCATATTAGAAAGTTAACAAAGTAGATGGTACCCTTCTCCAGTTTTTCTGCCGGTTTGAAGTACACAAATTGTACTCTATGCCAAGCTAATTTCTGGAAAAAGGTTTCCTTTAGCTTTTAAGATGTAGAGATCTCAGTATCACAGACTAAAGTTAGTAAAATATATTGATTTCACTTTAATTTTAGAATTGCACGAATTTGGAATGACCAACATAACTTTATTGATCACTTTTCGGAATATCGTAGTCAAAGAAGCCCAAGTTCTACATTTATTTTTTCCAGTGAAATCGCTAGGAACTGTTTTCTCGAAAATATGGCAAAGATATTACAATTTGTGTACTTGTTAATGTAAAGGGGTCCTCTCTAATTATTGCAGTTTCAATTAGCGAAGTGAGCAGGATACAGCATTAATATAGAGCTAGGAATATTGGATAATTCAGTGTTTTTCTTACTTTGTTCGTTTCGTTAAAGAGAAAACGGGTTGTGTGCTCATATACGAAAAAAGAATCAGAATTAAAAATTGTACGTTCGAAGAGAATGAAAATGATGGCTATTTTCCTGTGAAAATTATGTATCACAGACTAAAGTCTATGATAGACTAAAAACTAATAAATCAACAAAGTATTTCAAACCAACAGAAAGCTGTTTGTTCACTTTTCCATCGACTCAGTGGTTCATGAAAACTTATCACAACTACAATGGCCTCATTCAAATACTCTCTACTTTATACGCCACCCCCAAAAGCCACCAATCCATCCCGAAACCTAAACCCGCAATAGCATCCGCAATACAACGTATCTAATGAATAATTCACACAATGACTTTCTTCAAATATTTCATATCTCGCCCAACTAAAATCAAATTATGGGCTCAAATATTGATGCTAACATTCCCCAAAACAATGTGACTCATCACGCAGCTCATGAACGTTCCACATAACGATGATTCTATTCACATATTTCGCATTATCGAACTTTAGAAAAAATAAAGATATACGGAGTTTTAACAGAAACTTGATTTTTTTATAGAATTATAATTTATATTATTTTATATACTTTTTATGTTATTTTCAATACAAAAGTTTTCGCTGAGACGTTATTTAACCGAAGCAATTGTCTAACTCAAAATGCACAAAATATATGTAATAATATTTTTTTAAGAACAAGTACATTCATCAACCAGCTCTTATAATTATATGTCTGAAACCTGCCCTAGGGCAGAAAACCAATGATGATGATATTGATATTTCCAATAATATTTTCTTGGTTATTAACTGACTTGTTTGAGACTGAAACAGGTACTTTTGTCCCGATACAATTAGCATTCTCAAGATGCATATTTAGTTCATGATGAGTAGTATTTGGATGTGTGACGTGTCGGCTATCAATCTGTAATAAGTTCGTTAAATTTTTCTCGTATTTTCTAGATGTAATGGCGACTCTAGTGACAACAAGTAAGTATGCATCGAATATTTGCGATTTATTTAAAATGTTTCTGGAGACATTTGAATTGGAGCATATCACGTTTGTTCTTCAATTAAATGAGAATTTTTCCCAACATTTACCGGATAAATTCGAACATCTGACGAATATTGTGAATCGTACATTTGCCGGAAATTATCAAGTTCATCAAGTTGCAGCCATCGTATCGTTGTTCAGTAACCCGAATATTCCACGGATCATTAGCGACAGAGATGTGACTATGGCTATGGACTGGTATGCGTGCAGTGAAACAAACAAGAACTGTCGAGCAGTGAATTCTATTCATATTCAACCGTACAACTGTATTTTGTGTAAAAGCTTGCTGGTTGGCTCCGTTTCATCAAAAATTGTTCAAGTGTTTTGTTCAAACGGTGTTGTCAAGACCGGCACTGTCTTCTCGTACCAATGTAATCACGCCAAAACTGATTATTCGAAGCAGGACGATATGAAATATCTTCCCAATGGTCATCGAGTGAAGGACGAATTTATTACAAGACCAAATGCATTCTGGAACTCGCCATATTTATATCTAGGAGGCGTATTTGCATATGAAAAAGATTATTATTAGATTTTGAATGCCACGTAACCTCAAATGCATCTTCGTTTCAAAAGTGTGTCGATTGTTATAATCTTGAAACATTTAATATTTATCAAGAGACGGTAAGTGACAGTGTTTTGCTTCGAAGTTTTTCTGTAGACATTTCTGAGTGTATCTTCTTAATTACGCAAAAAGGAAGTGGCTCAAATCAGTACGAATAGGAGTAAAGTATTCTGTTTTGAGATTGTGGCTAAGTTTTTGCAATACATATCAAAACTGTGTGCTAAGACGTGCTTTACCTACTATGTTTTAAGCGTTGTGTCGCTTTAGAACGCAACCAGATTCTGCCCGCATCATCAGCACCTGGAATAAACAATGAATTTTTTTACCGGCAGTTTCAGCAACTGTATAAACATTTCGTGTTTTTCTGGCCACAACATGACAAATTCAAATGCTGTTCGGACAACTGTTCTGTATGTGCTGTGGTTGATGGGCATCAAAAATCGCGACGATGAATTTGTAAGAAAAAGGAGATTGACATCAGAACGGATGAATTCGATCACATCCGTGTTGGTTGTTCGTTTACACCATTACCTCGCTCGCAGTTCTGCCACGTGCACCAACCAAATGATGATGCGGCGGTGCCCCCAAGAGATCGACATAGCACCGGACATAGAAAATGTGTTGCTCGTTCAACACGATTTCAAGCAACATCATGCAAAACGACAAAGCATCGATCGTCCGTTTATGTGGACAAATGTTTGCGTTCCTTCGGCATTATTGCTGTGATAACAAATTGTGCAGTAATAATCGGCTTTAGCGAAATATACCGCTCCGAAACACTAAAAGAAATTATAAATTTGTTTATGACCATGTTACGCATATCGATGACATTGCCTGTCAACTTAGTGTATGATGATGCATGTCATCTTGCACAGTATGTTCGAAAACATTATGGAAAGAAATTACGTTCGACCTCTCAATCAAACTATTTAAATTCTTGCATTTTCTCGATCGATCGAGTGCATTTCAAAAATCATGTCGGCAAATGGTGTCGCCGTCACATGAATCCCGACGATAATCCAAATTTAAACGGTATAAACACTGAGGTGTGTGAGCAAACATTTAGTTGGCGAAAACGTTACTCAAATATTTTATCAAACATGGGTCATCGCACATGCTCGATATTCTTAATGCTGCTATTTCACTTCAAAAACTGCGAACGAACAAAGACACCACAGCAACCATCAGTTTTCTGATGGTACGTAAATCTTATATCCTAATAAACTATCCCAATGTACTGTATCGTTCTTCTTTAGTTCGACCAATTAACGTGCTGCGAACCGATAAACGAACTCAAAACGGTGTACGATGAAGAGTAGGAACTATGAAAGAGTAGATACCTACTTTTTCATACGTTCAGCTGTGATATTGGCAGCCTTAAAACTCAAAAACTAAACGGTACCTTTTTCTAAAAAATAGCATGTTATAGAGTACAAGTTGTGTACTACAAACTGGCAGAAAAACTGGAGAAGGGTACTTTCAAA
>CAJNOQ010006411.1:0-13671 GCA_905250885.1 Didymodactylos carnosus
GCTAGAGTGAGAGAAGCAGGATCTAGAAAAATGTAACAGTAGTTGTAAATGTTGTGCTTTGTTTTCCTTCTAACTTTTGACATTTCTTTTTTTCCTTGTTCAAGGCTCTAGTAAAATATAACGCCTCATACACATGTCAAAATACTCATACTTTCACAAATTGTGAAAGTTTGTCTATTCACTTTCACTTTGTTTGAAAATATATCTAGATATATTCATATGATAAATGAAAGTTCGTATAAACGAAACAGAAATAAATAGTCACAAGATATTTTCTTTTCCATTTCGTCGCGTGTCTATACTGATACGCCACTGACCATACACGAAAGGATAGGAAAGAAAAAACGTAAGCGGTCACTATATACAGCGTACGTTAGTGAATTCTTACGAATACGGTCTCATCTCTAATGAAAACCTTATAACGTTAATGTGGGCGTACTAGTGCCAATTGTGACTGTTTAAAGACTGTGGAATAGACAGGGAGGAGGCAGAGCATTCTTAGAACAGTAATGCGTGACAAGGACATATTAGTCAAAAAAATTGGGAAGAACATTCTTTTTTCCTCCGGAATTACACGTCATCTTTTTTCTCATTCGTTCTCCATTCATTTTTTGTATCCTTTTCTTTCTCCGCATTTTGCTATTTTGCTTGAAGGTGAACTGAAACATATTTCTATTTTTCGTTCTGTTTCTGTTGTACACACACACAGTCTGAGTCATTGTAATTACAAAATATATATAAACATTGAGTAAGTTTATATAAAACAGAAATATGATCTTTGCTTAGCCAGGTCACTTGTATACTTTCAGCCTTCTATATTATCGACGCATGAGGATCTTCGTGATCACTAACAGATTCTTCTGCAATGAGAATATTAAATTGCACTTCTATCCTGTTTCTCATTGCGTTACATCCATAGAAATTGAGTTCAACACGTTTATCAATCTTCTTGAACTAACCAAGTAAAGTAGTTGCGAAATAACTTCAGCTTTTTTTATTCTTGTAGATTGGAGAAAAATGATTTATCTATCTATTCAACCATATTGTAATAAAAAAAGAAAACTCTCCAGTAAAGCTCTTGCTAGTTGTAGCTCAAAACCAAATTGTTATTACAAGGAAAAATCACCATTAACGGCTACTTCTATCAATAACCGACAATTATGTGACAATGAGGAGAATGTTAATGGTAATTCTAAACCTCGTCCGGACGACAGTACTAATCAGCCGTCGACAACAAATATGGCAACAGACAGACAAATAACAACAGCATCATCATTTTTATCAACAAACCGATTAGATTCTCATGGTAAACATGATGTAAGATTACCTGAAGAAACAGATGATGATAGTAAGTTCTTTAAAAAGATTTATATGTTTTGGTACCAGTTGAGTAAAGTCAGAAGTTCTCGATGTTTTTTGTGATAGTTTATACCTTGCCACCTAAAATTTTTATCTTGCCACAGAAAATGACAGATGAAAAAAATTAGAGGATGAGAGCGAAAAGAAACGGCAAGCTGAATCATTTTCAATTGAAAAAGCATAGTAAAAGCAACGATTTGAATTATTTTATTTTAAATTCTGACATTTCAACTTATTTAAAAAATTGTTTTCAAGGATATAAAAATACGAAGTCTAAACGGAGTGAGATAAATTATATACATATATATATGATGTGCAGTACTTGCACTTTCTGTTCGGTTTCTGATTATTTTTCTCTTTTTCTTTTCTAACCTATTCAATAATTACAATAAGCTATAGAATAAGAAAGGAAAAAGGAAAAGAATTGGCACTAGGCGTGTCACTTTATTGTTCTTTATGAAATGATAAGTAACAAATGTTTATTACATTTACCAAGTAATGTAATAATTAGTAAAAGTAAAGTATCACTCCTAATTGACACTGTTACATGTGTGTGTATAGTCTATTTCATCTTTACTGATCGGAGCCGAGTGAGTTGTGCAGTTTAATTTAGGTTCTAACTTCTTAATCATTAAGCTTTCTTTTATGAGTAAATAGTACGAATGATTATCGTGACCATTTTTCTTTCTTATTTTTTAGTATATTTTAACACCAGTCGATAATTAGCTAGATCTGAATAGCTGAATCAGCTTTCCAGTTTTTTTCAGCTCTGATTCAAATCTCATGAAAATGCACGTCCGGATTCAGAGCTGAAAATACTGATCAGTTCATGTCAGCTAAATTTTCTGAAAGTGTTGATTTCAGATTTTTCAGAGCTGGTTCAAATCTAAATCAGCTATTCGAGGAAAAAAGCTCCTGTAAACATCAAATTTTTCTCGACACCAGAAGTCAAAGTGTGTTTTTTAATGTCTTTTTATTGCATAAGCAAATTCAAAAATAGTTCAACAAACTGTTACAATGCATGAAAATAGAAAACAAAACAACTTTCATTTACAATGTGGAAAAATTGATTAGACAATATTGCAAAATAAAACCCCTTCGCATGAATTTCAAGAACACTGGAGCATCACCTGCTAAAACTAAATTAGGAAACAACAAAAATCAATACTCTTTTATAGAAAATAAAATAATAACAATACTTTCACAATACCTACCGTTCAGACTACTGATAAAACTGTAACTGTTCGAGTGAGTGACAAAAGGACAGGGCGACGAAGCTTTTGAGTGTTGTGTTCACTTTGATAGTAAACGCTTATTTTGTAAATCAAGACGGAAAGATATCTAACTTTTGTCGCGCGAACATGCCTAGTTTATATAGACTTACTAGTATGAAATTAACACAATGAAACCTTATTATTACTCAGGATCTATCTTAACTGAATCTATCTTTTAACTGAATCAGCCCTGAAAGTACCAATCAGGATATCTAGCTCGGAATCAGCGAGAAGACAAAGATAAGAATAAATATTTTTGTGAAAAATAATTTTTAGTTTTTTCAGGACTGATTCAGACTCCAATTCAGAGCTGAAAAAACTGAAAAGCTGATTCAGACCTAACTGATTATCGACTAGTGAATACTTGAATACGTTAGAGAGTAAAAAGAGAAAGATAATCAGAAAAACATAATAATAAATTTATCTCATTCCGTTTAGACTAGATATGTATCGGGTCGAGCTACCCGTAAATTAAAGTCTTTTTTTCTGATGGGTGGTATTCTCAGGCCTCCACATTAAAAAGGATCCCACACTTTTATATTATTTTGCGTGTTAACTTCATTTTACACTTTATGCAAGTAATCTGAACTGTAGGTATTGTGAAAGTTTTATTAGTATTTCTAAAGTAAAAACTATCAAATTTTCAGGATTTTAAGGTAAAAACTCGTTTAAATTTTACACACCAGCATGCGAATCTCAAAATTCCTTCGAAAAGCTCTGGAAAACTCTGGATAACCCTAAAAGTTGTTACAAAATTTTTGTACGTGAAATCCTTGAAAAATAGTGAGACCTATTAGAAGCCTCTGTAAAAATTTTGAACGCTTGGACAGTTTAGAAGGCCCCGGGGCTTCTGTTACGAGGGGAGCGTGGGGGGGGCGAGACATTTTTCATTTCGATCAAACATCGATTATTCGAAATCGAAAATAATTGAAAACGTCTTATTCTAAGTGCAAAACGAAATTTTTCTTATGGCAAAATACTAAGGAGAGGTAAGAGTTCAGGTTACTTGCGTAAAGTGTAAATGAAGTTAACATGCAAAATAATCTAAAAGTGTGGGATCCTCTTTAATGTGAAGGCCTGAGAATAACAACCATCAGAGAAAAGACTTTAATTTTCGGGTAGCTTCGTTTGGGTTGTCTGGTCGCTGGAAACTCGGTGCATACCTAGTTTAGACTTCGTCTTCCTATACTCTTCAAAATAATTTTTAAAATAAAACGAAACGGTAGAAGTTAAAATAAAATGATTCAAGCCGTTGCTTTTGTTATGCTATTTCTATTGAAATGTTTACCTATTAGAGATAATAATGAATCATTTTCGTTGGAATTTGTGCAAAAATATTCATTTTCTGATTAATGAAAGGAAAGAAGCTAACATTACGAAAATATCTGAACTTGAAAGAATTGATGTACTATAACTATATTTCACTTCAAAATAGATCAAAACAACTTCATTTAGTTAATTCGAGTCATCTGTTTTTCTATTAATAAGGCTTGTTGAACTTACTGGTTATTATATGGTATGGTAGGAATCTCTGGGAACGAGAAATTGCAAACAGAACACAAAAAATACTTGATGAACCGATACTATTCTTCAATGAGAAGGAGATATGTTTAGAATATATACATTCACACTCTGATAAACATATATTTCTGATTATATCCGATGAAAATGTTAGAGATTTTATTCTAACTGTTCATAGTTTACTACAAATACATTCAGTATACGTTTATTGTACCGAAGATGATTTTCGAATGTTAGCAATATGGTCAGATGCATACCCGAAAGTGTGGGGTGTATTTAGTATTGAAGAACGTTTACTCAATAAACTTGTCCTCGATTTAGCATTATACTGGACAGAAAAAGGGGATGAATATAAGAAGGCTGGCGTTATGAAATTAGCTAATATTAATTACAAAAGATCGTTGAAACTGTACAATACATTATTGGATTAAGCAATATAGAATAAATTTTCGCAAATATAAAATTTAAAATTTAAATATTCCAGCATGCAATTAATTCTGCTCATTATGTCTGATATGTCAGTCTTTGTTTTATATGTATATTTGTTTTCTTTTCATTGAGTCGTCAGATTATAACAAATTGTAATTTTTCTAACTTGGAAACTACTTTTTTTGAGTAGTCATCTCGTCTTGTAAATTATAATAAGTGTAAAGATAACTTTTTTTTGTACTGTTATTATATTTTTTAAGAATTTTTCTTATCTACCGTATCCGTTTATTATTTTTTTTCTAAACAATATTAGTTCTTCTGAGGCGGTATCAGTTATATTTTTATTTGAGTGTAAACTACGTGTTCACTGACATGTTTAATTTCAAAACATAAGTTGAAAATGCTAATTTTTCATCCCTTAACCGAATTCAAAGTTTATTTAATCAGATGTTCTTCTTCAGTTTTAGAATGACTATTTTCGTATTAGTTGGCATTTGTTAGAGACACTTATTCTAATGTATAACTTTTAGCAAAGAAATAATTTTTGAGATTTTATAGAATTATATTTAAATAAAGAAGTTCTATTTAGTGGAGATAACAGCAGCTTTAAAGTTTTGTTTGTTCGACATTTAGACGTTTATTTGTCAATGTTTTGACAATTTTACTGTTATTTTCAAGACAAAGAATTTTATAAATGTACAATGTAAAATGTAAACAATACAGAGAGATGTATATCTATTTTTCTTATATCTTTCTCTTTTTGTATTGTTTACATTTTACATCGTACATTTATAGAATTCTTTGGCTTGAAAATGACAGTAAAACTGTCAAAACATTGACAAATAAACATCTAAATGTCGAACAAACAAAAATTTAAAGCTGCAACTAAATTTTACACAAATTGCTACCCGTAGAGATGATAAATTGCTCTAATTAGTTGGTTGTGTCAGTAGTGAATAGGTATGCGCCGCTATCGGTATCCGTACCGAAATACCGACCTTTTTCGATCTGAACTTTTTTGGATTTTTTCATCTGAAATGAGGTAGTTTAATGGACAGTCAAAGCACAAAAGACACTGCCGTGTATTCTGAGCATGTGTAGATAAAAAATAAAGGAAAACTTTGGCCTTAGAAAACAAACAAAACTCTTGTTCTGCATCCTTAAATCTTTTTGGGTGTCCAGGATGCTAAACTATATCATTTCAGATGGAAAAAGTCAAAACATCGCTGTTTTCGGTATACCGATACCAGTGCATGCCTAATAGTGAATAGAAGATTTCGGTAAAATCAATTCAGAGTTTACACAGCAAAGCCTCACAACTAAGCAACACACTAATCTCAATACTCCTCAATACTAATCATCAGAGGCATCGTTTTTATCGCTTTTGCACTTCACCCACTAGAATTATCACTAGTTATTACTGTAAAGTTTTATATCTCCAGCTCTATTAGTACGGAAGATGCATAGGTTGATATTATACAACAGTTTTTTCATGTGCCAGAGACGAAAAACAATATTTTCTGTATGTGCGTTGTTTATATATCTTTCTTACTAATATGGCTAGAGATTGCAGTAATAATTAGCTAGTTGTTGAGATAAAACGTTAAAGTTTGAAGTTTTTTGTATTGACACTAAGACAGTGAGGAACCATATCCTAATCAGGATATATATCCCGACTGAGATATTATAGTCCAATCGGGATATATTTTTTTCGATATCCCAATCGAGCTATATTCCTATAGCCTGATCGGGATATCTGCTTTTTTGTGTATCCCGATCGAGATATAGTTTCCTTACAGTACGACGGCAGTTTAAAACCGGCAAAAAATAAGACCTAGTTAATGTGGCGCTTGTAGTGCAAAGATGATATAGAACATAACCTATCAGCCGGCAGAACTTGAGTGATGTTAACGCTTCAGCATGGTCGTCGCTGCGCTGCGTTATGGTCAAAACTTTCCCCGAATATCATCATTTTTTCGCTAATGAATTTTACAAAAGTCGAATTTATATCCGGATTGAGATACATGTTTTTGGGCTATATCCTGATCGGGAAATATTTTGATTCAAAATGGGATAGATTTTCATATCCGAATTGATACATATAGCTCGATCGGCATATAGTTTCTCGCTGTCTGTATAAGGCGTGAAATCGGTCCACTAACTTTAATCGCTCCAATCGGTACAAAACTCATCAAAATCATATTCGATGATTTCGACCCTTCCGAGCACTTTCGATCGAATATACCCGACAGAATCTACTCGAAACCAAGCAACCATTCAGCACCAACAGTATGAGCGTAAAATCAAAATTTCTCTGTATACATCCAATATTAAGCCTAATGCAATACATCAAACGATGCGCCGTGAAAAGCTCTACAATATGTGTTTATAGGAAACTTAACGAAGCTTGGCAGCAGGTTTTATGATAAGCCGTAAGCGCTTATCATATTGTTTTCCAGTTTGTTTTGCTGGTATAGGATATTCCGCAAATTGAAAGCTGTTTCATGAAAAATGTCGTAACGAGCTTGAAGGCGTCTCATTTACTTCAGAAACGTTTATACGACGGACGGTTTTGCAAAGACATTCTACATTGAACTCTAGGACTTAGTTTTATGACATACTGGTTTTCCAAAGACCCTGGTTTTGAGACCTTTGACAGAACCTTTTTATACAGAACATCAGATTGCAAATTCTTCCAGCTGTTCAAATATTTTTTCAAACGTGCTCTAGCTTGTATGATCGACGACGAAATGAAAAACAAAGGTGGCGAGCAATTTTCGGACCCATTTTGGCTTTAAGCAGCGCAGTATTTAACACCAAAACACCGCCGCCTAGTTTTCTTAAGTTTCCTATCAACACATATTGTAGAGCTTTACACGGCACATCGAGTGATGTATGAATCACTAGAGATCCTCCTTGATTTCATAGAACAAAGTGAACCAGAATTCCTTAGGCATAGCCGCGACCTATAAAAAGCCTACTAGCAACCGCTTAACGAAGCCTGGCAGCAGGTTTATGAGATTACTACTAGGCTCTTACATAGGTCGTGGCTATGCCAAGGGAATTCCGGTTCACTTTTTCTATGAAATCAAAGAGGATCTCTAGTGATTCATATATCACTCGATGCGCCGTGTAGACTTCTATAATATGTGTTAATAGGAAATTTAACGAAGCCTGATAGCAGGTTTTATGTTTCCTATTAACACATATTGCAGAGCTTTTCACGGCACATGGTGTGATGTATTGCATTAGGCTTAATATTGGATGTCTACAGAGAAATTTTGATCTTACGGTCAACCTTTTGGTGCTAAATGATTGCTTTTGTTTCGAGTAGACTCTATCGGGTATATTCGACTGAAAGCGTTCGGAAGGGTCGAAATCATCGAATATGATTCTGATAAGTTTTGTACCGATTGAAGCGATTAAAGTTAGTGGACAGATTTCACGTCTTACACGGACTTCATCTTTGACAGGGATAACAGATTAGTTTTCTCTTTGTAAACTAATTGCGCATTTTTTTTGTTATCAAAGTTTCGATAAATGGAGGACGAGTGAATGGGCTTTTGTAAAAATACTTATTATTCTTGAGCTTATGTGTTTTAGTTAGAGCTGCACATATTAAAAATTCATAACCACGTGAATTTTCACGAACTTTGGAGATGCAGGACGGCTTTTATTTTTCTGAAATTACTGCGTCATTAAAGATAAAATCTATTGTATTAAATTTCAGATATAAGAGAATGACTCAACGCAGATCTGAAATTTTTGTTGTTCCACAATCGGTGACCGTTGGACACAGTTCTCCTTCAATCACTTCATTTAATGATATTGAATCATGTAAATTCGCTATTAATTCGTTACCAGATGATCGGATAGAATTAATTTTGCCAGCTATTAATGATATAATGGAATACTTACCCGTATTATCGACTTTAAATCAAATATCTTATATATTTATCTATTATTCGAATGAACCAAATGAATATATTCAGGATATATGGACAAGTTTTTCAACTCAATTTTTCAAAATTCGTAAACCTTTTAGGCAAGAAAATTTAATATTATATTTCAATACGATTGAGGCAACTAATTTGAATAAACAATCAGATCAACGTTCATTCGACCAGGAAGAATTTAGAAAATGTGTTCAACAACTGAAAGAAAATACGAATAGAAAAATTGAACAACCTTCAGACACAACAATTGTGACCAGTAATACTGTCGTACAACAGCTAGATAACAGTAGTAAGTGTATGACCTTCACGAATTACATGACATATTACCTATAAAACTTTTATCTCTATGTGACTGCAATGATCATTTATGAGTATTCCATCCTTTCCGGGTTTCTGAATAGAGTCTTATCATAGTGCGAGAGAAGAGCTCCTTGGCTCTATATAGGAATATGCCAAACTGAGTTTGAAAACTTTTATCGAGCTCGGAAAGGGGAGATGCACAAAAGCTAAAAGTAATGATATTTTTTAATAACATAAAAGAAAAGTCCTTTTGGTCAAACTCAACGGCAGAAAAAACTGATATAGTTTAACTTCTTATAATTTTCAGGAAGATATCATCGATAGCTCCCTTCATGAATTATTGCTCCTGGCTGACTTCTCCATTTTAGATTCTTTTGAGACGTCTCATATTGAGCGTGATGATGAATGGAATTATGGCTGTGACGCTTACAACAAAGAACAATTAGATTCAAAATTTATTTGTCCACAATGCAAGTTGCTTTTAAGAAATCCCGTGCAATTAACCAACTGTGGTCATCGGTTATGTCAGACATGTATCCCATCTCAAGCAGAGTAAGTCAAAAACCAAAAACGTTTTTTCCTCTCATTAAAATGAACGAAATCTTACTATATGTTACTAGAAAACTCATCGTTTTTCGATTCATTCTAATGCAAACATAATATTAAAAAAAACAGCGAGAATACTCTTCTTTATACATAACCAGGTAATAAGACTTTTGCGTCACTTCATCATTTAAGTTGAGTAACAAAACTGTTTTCAACTCATGAGAAAACGTTTTATACATCGTACTATTATCTGTCTAAATGAATAGTATTTTTAATAATTTTTTAACAGAACAAGATGAAGACGTGCAGCTACCAGTGTCTTGTAGCCAGAACCTAACAGCATCTTCCTATGTATAAATCTATTCTACCAATGAGTCTAACACGGTGTATCTGATCGATATTCCAAAGGCAAGATTGCCGCTTCCTAACTTTTCATACAAGTCTGGTGCTTGCCAATACGCCTAGCATAGAGCGACATATATTCTACATATCTGTCAAAACCCAACAGCTCCATATGCAATCATTCAGACAGAAGAGGACTTTTCTTCAGACACGTCAAAACAGGATTTTCTTGATATATAGAAATTTGAAAACGCATGGGAACATAGGTTATCAATCACGCTGAATCTCATGGTCATGTCTGTTTTACGAAAAAGTTTAAAAGACTAGTGGAAACATGTATTAGATGAAATAATCTATTTTTCACTATTTTCACCGAAAATTAAAAATTCATAACTCAATTAAAATTGTTCCAAACTACTTCAAAATATCAGGATATACTCCATTTTATCTACTTAACCGTATTTTGTAGTAGAAATTAGTACGAAGCACTGTCTTTTAAACTTTTTCGTAAAACAGACATGACCATGAGATTCAGCGTGATTGATAACCTATGTTCTCATGCGTTTTCAAATTTATACATATCAAGAAAATCCTGTTTTGACGTGTCTAAAGAAAAGTCCTCTTCTGTCTGAATGATCGTAGATGGAGCTGTTGGGTTTGACAGATATGTAGAATATATGTCACTCTATGCTAGGCGTATTGGCAAGCCCCAGACTTGTATGAAAAGTTAGGAAGCGGCAATCTTGCCTTTGGAACATCGATCAGATACACCGTGTTAGACCTCATTGGTAGAATAGATTTATACATAGGAAGATGCTGTTAGGTTCTGGCTACAAGACACTGGAAGTCGCAGGCCTCCATTTAGTTCTGTTAAAAAGTTATTAAAAGTACGAGCGCGGCCAATACGTCAATATTTGACATTGAAAATCATTGATATTTCACACTTTCCTTTTTTCTGTTTGTAGAACGATTTGTCCAGAATGTTCGGTAACGACGCAAAATGATAAAGTATGGAAATTTAAGTGTTATAGATGTTTAGAATTATGCATCTCTATTGTTTTGTTTAGCTTATGCTTGATAAAGGATTTGGAAAAGAAATTTCGGTAGTATTAATTATCTGTATAAAAAAGGCTGATGGTTGCAAATGGAGTGGAAAATTCAAAGACTACCAGGTATTTTATTATTAAATTCATCATTACATTAGAATCTAAAAGCTTTTTTGACTCATTTTAAGGCCCATCTTGCTACACATCGTAAAAACAATCATCAATGCGAATATTGTAAAGCGATCTTGTCATCAAAATATTCGCTTGCTGAACATCAAAAACATTTATGTAGAGACGTAACACAATTATGTTTGTTAGCAAAACATGGATGCCTACAAGAAAAAGTAAGTAGTAGATAATATTATCAAACCATGCTACATATCGAATACTATCAAACCATTTCGAATAATGACTATATCTTTGCTTTACAGATTCCGCGATCAGATATGGCTAGGCATTATTTAACTGAACAGCATCAGACAAGTATTCATTTGTTTCTTCAACATATTATGCAGGTGTTTCAATCACGCCCGGATGCCAACAATCTCACAACTACAGCGACGCCTGGAATATTCGATCTATCGTCATTATTATCAATTACTGATTCTTCTTCATCAACCGTGACAGCTATCAACGATTGTTATTCTCAACTGCAGCAAATGTATGAGACGCTGACAACATTAACGCCATGCATACCAACATTAAGTGAAGACTCGATTCGTTTAAGTATAGAATCATTAAGTCATAAAAATCTCTTGGAATGGTGTCATAATGAAAAAAATCAACTCAAACAGTCAATAGTGGAGATAGATTCCTATAATAGAGCTGTTTCAGCGAATCAGGAAATGTTACAACAGGAAATATCAAGCGTAAAACAGAAAGCCGAAGATTTAAAATCAATATCCTATGATGGAACTCTAACATGGAAGATAAGTAATGTCTCAGAGAAAATGGCCGATGCTGAATCGGAGAGACAAACAAGTATCTACTCACCACATTTTTACTCATCACCAACTGGTTATAAAATGCGTATTCGACTTTATTTACATGGTGATGGTAATGCCCGACGAACACATATGTCTCTCTTCTTTCTCCTAATGCGTGGCGAATATGATGCTATCCTTAAATGGCCATTTAATTTTAAGGTGACCTTTTGCTTGTTTGATCAGTCAGGGCAACAGAAACACATTATCGATTCTTTCCGACCTGATATAAAGTCGAATAGTTTTCAGCGTCCTAGAAGTGAAATGAATATTGCTAGCGGTATACCGAAATTCTTTCCGTTATCAATGATATTGCAAGACAATAATGATTATATCAAAAATGATATTATATACATTAAATGTATAATTGATTTTGGTGACATCTCAAAAATAATTCTTCCCTATGCCCTCAGTTTAAATCCCGCATTACCTCACCATGTTCAAAGAAATATGATACAAACTGAAACCGACCGACGACTCCAACTTCAACAACAGCAACCATCAACACCGGCTACTACCATCACTACTACCAACAATAGTAGCAATACGTTTCAAATCTTTAACAACAACAATGCAATTATCGTACAAGATACAAATAATTCCCAACCTGTACCACCTGATCCTGCACAAAATGCATCAGTGATGAACTCAAGTCACGCATCAATCATGACCACTCATTCACCTGCAGCACAACAGCAGTGCAGTCAGGCCACCGCATCAGTCGACGAACAGCTGCCACCATCAAAGAAAAAGAAGAAAAATAATTCAGATACCAATGGAAGAGAGGATGATATTATAACAGAATAAAAATGAGAGAAAAATTATTTTCCTACGCCGCATTACGTAATATTATGGCAAATAGGGTGATTAACTTTAAGAGATCAAATTTTCTGTGCGAATTTTAATTTGGGTACTGTTATATATTCTTTATGTTAACCATGACATGTGTGTTGTATGTTATAAAGCAACTTTTGTTCCTTTTTAATAAACCAAGAAGACTTAATAAACATGTCAAGTTTTATTAAAACTATTTTCGAAGTAACATTAGTCTCTTCAACTGACTTCATGTTAAATTCGTAGTACGAATTTTGTACTCGTAACGAGATGAAAAAAGGCTTCCGTGGATCTAGTTTTGGATGTTTTGAACTCGTACAAGTTTAAAAACATGTTACAAGTTCAAACCTGTGTTATGTTCAAATACAGTATAGGGGAGGCTACACAGTGGGCATTTTTCGCTAGACAGGCGGACATTAACTTTATAAGTGGACTGAAATTACCTGAACCACTTTCTATAGGTTTTCGACGATTCTCTTTCCAATGGAATAGTTTTCCAGTTTCGACAAAGTTTTCTAATGGGTTTGGCCTATTGATTTGATCTGTCTGTTCTTTAATTCTGCACGTTTGCGATCTTTAAAGTTAGTAGGGTTACCTATGACCTAAGTCAGCTTTAGAAACAAATAAATTTCAACCAACTGCATAAAATTTAAAAATAATTATTTCAATCAAATAGACAAAAATCAGAAACGGTAGGTGACTCACTACTCAGCCAAAACAGTTGATGCAGAATATTCCGGAAGTTTATTATTTAGCCCACTCTATTTTCTGATTAATTTCTTCTTTTATTGGGTAGAGTGACCCTAAATTTGTCATATAAGAGTCATATGGTGTTTCTAATCCTTGTCCTTCGTTAATCTCATGACTCAACTTGAATATTCTGAATTGTTCAGGGCACTATATTTGAACGGCATTTCCTCAAAGTTCATTTGTAAAAAATAAAGGAGTTTGTCGGTTAGATGCTGTATTCAATGGAATGGTTTTTCAGTTTAAAACGTTTTTCAAAGGGTTTTCCACAAATCCAGTCTCTGGAAAACCCATTAGAAAACTTTGTCGAAACTGGAAAACTATTCCATTGGAA
>CAJNOQ010006412.1:0-13670 GCA_905250885.1 Didymodactylos carnosus
TGTCTAGTTTCTTTTTTGTTTTTTTTATTTTGTACTTTCGTTCGTCCTCTTCCTCTCTCCCAGTGTCATGCAATGGGCACAGCCCGATTTGATTACTGTTTCTTCTATAATAAAGTTTAAATCAAAAATCTAAGTCATTGAAAAAAGCACTATAGTTTCTCACATAATTATGTTTTACTCTTCCTATTCCGGAGAAAAAATAGTCAAGTTCTGAGAAATCTTTTTCAGCTGAGAAGACTTAGTGATTTTGGAAGCAGTTTGATTATAAGATCATAATTAAATTCATCGGATAACATGGAACCATCGACAATATCATAATTTCATTATGAATCATCACAGAAAATATTGCTCTATCTTTAAATTGATCATATGATAAATTAGAATTTCCTTCTAGTTGAAACGTTTCAATCGCTAAAGGGGATTCGGATGCATAGTCGGGTGAAGTACATGCAGTACATCACCATATCTAGAGCATATTGTTTTGCGATGAAGCGGTTCTGCCTATCGCATCAGATATTGGTTTATTTCATGTTGGCTAGCGTCTGTAATACACATTTTATTTCACAGTCTAAACGACACAAAAGAAAAAATGTTGGTATTGTCAATACTGTAAAAAATCTGTAGTATCTATGGTATTCTAAATTACTGATATTTGTGTTATAGTTAAGCTAAACTATTTTATCCTCCATCAAATACACAAAGGAAACATTTCTCTACAACAGCTCGAGCAGCATTGCATATCACGAACTTCACTTTTATCGTTATCTCTTCCACAATGGATGATTTTAGTCTTATGTAGTCGGTCTCTTGGAGGAGCTCCACACACAATCAAGTATTTAATTGAATCATCCGATAATAATGATTTAATATTTTCATTAAACACATCCGTCCATTTATCATCGCTAACATCAAATTTCTTATCTAAAAAAAGAACTTCTGATGTAGAGTAATTTAATTATGATGAGGATCAAGGATTCTTACGTTTATCTGGTGCTAAAACAACGGGTGAACTATCCATGATACTTGTTCTGTCAACAAGGTCGCGTAAACAGTGAGACAAAACACGTTTTAATTCTTTAAATGTAAAACTTAACTGATTTTTATCGCGAGCATTGCCGTACATTGTATCTTCATTAACAGGATTGTGTAACATAATTATGATCTGCATTTTCTCTTTCAACTGTATTTCCCGAAAATATGGATCATGATTAGTGATGGACCAGGCTAGTTTTACCATATCCTGTTGTGCAATTACTATATCATTCTTGTGAGCATCTGGGATACTTTTCTTGCTGGTGGTAAAACGGTGATTTTCATCGGCTGTCCATTTTTGACTCCAGTTTATATAGGCTTGGCGGGCTTTCTGATATTCCTCGGTGTACACAGCGGCAGATTCGGTTTCTTAAAATAAAAACTAAATATTTTCAGTTTTTTAGTTGATAAAAATTAGACCTCCTATCGCCCACTTTCTAAACCTTCTGGCGTACGATAAATCGAAGCAAAATGGAAGATAATAGATCATCTTTTTCTCGTCTTCTTAATAAGAAGAAGAATCTTCAGATTATAGTAAGGTCCTTTCTCATAAGAGGAACTATCATTTGCTACACGGTAAACGAGTGTTTTCTAATATTACTCTTATCGATCCAATATCTATGAATAAGAGTATATCCAGATAACGTGAAACTAAGTTTTTGAGCAGCTAATTGTCTAACGTCGGCGTCTACACCCTAAAAGAGATAGTTTTTACAGATCTTATAAAAGGTTTCGAACTTTGCGACAATAAGGATAAACGAAGCGACATATTTAGATTAGGGTTACATGCCGTGATTCCGACACTAAACGTTTCATATTTCGTATTTCATGTTCATCTCAGTTAATTATTAAGAGTGAGCAAAACTTTTTGTGTAGCTGAGATTCAGGCCTGTCGATCTATGTAAAAATATTTGAGTAATCGGCTGTATTAATTGAGATAAACAGGTTAGAATAAGAATGTATCCCGAGCTTTTTTCTTTATTGTCCTTTCCTACTTTCGACACTTCCATCGAAATTCATGGATACCATCCCGGGATACCATTTTTTGGTTTTTTAGAATACGATTTTTTTTTAGAGAGTACTATAGATACATACGTCATCTATTTTCTACCACGAAATGCAGGAAGTTTTTAATACAATATTCCTCTCATTTGTACTTTTCATTGATGGTTTGTGCAGATCCATCTGTAGCTTAAGCAACACAAATAACTAACAAGAAAAAAGATGATGCTAGTGGAGCATACAGTAAAAATCCAGATTTATCCCAGTTACAATGAACACGTAAGTATACATATATAGTGACAACAAATTGAACGATCACATGTTTTACGAGCACTTCAATATCGCAATTGATTGGCATATTTTGATTCCAAAGTGTGGTTCATAGGCTAATTTATTTGGCAGACATTTGACAATATTTTGGACTTCAGGAAAGCATACTCTTGTAATCGATTATAAGAACTCTTAAAAATGTAATATTTTCTCCAGTGAATCACTTACGATCGACTTAGACTTTTTTTAAATTATTGAGCGAAGATAATTGTCTAATGAATTAAAAAGAAAATTTGGATATTCGTTACTAAATTTTATTTTTAAAAGACCGCCGTTCAATGGACGTGCTGCTTGTTGTTTAAGATTTTCAGTGCTCAATGGTTGTAAATCATACTGTGCCTGTGGAAAATACAATAATATACGTGATGCTAGTTCAACACGATTCATATACTCTGTACTAGCGATATGGTAGATGCCGTGTTTCTGATCCTGTAGTAGAATAAACATCGCTCGTGCTATATCCCAAGCATTAACCGGCGTAGCATATTGATCATACGGAAGTTTGAGAGTGAGCGCTTGATTCTTCTTGCACTGGTCAACAATACGAGCAACAAAATTCTTTCCTCTTATCTCATCACCATAGACGTTTGTTATACGTAACACTAATGTGTCTTTCAGTTGTGAGATGGAGAGTTGTTCAGCTTCAAGTTTATGTTTTCCGTAGATGCTGATTGGATTCGTAGCATCATTTTCACGGTATGGACCGCTAATACCATCGAAGACGTAATCTGTTGATATATACACTAAGCGTGCCTGACATTGTCTTGCGAGGGAAATGGCCTGTTTAGTACTTTCGACTGTTTGTTGATAACTTTCACTTTCATGTGTTTCACAATAATCAACATTGGTTAGTGCACCGCAATGTACAATCACATCGGGTTTCCATCCAATAATGTCATAATTTTTGGAATTATTCGGATCTAATGTGTTATAATAAACAGCATTCGGGACGGGAAATGAAAAATAAGAACCAGTGACGTTCCATCCTTGTGTTTCAAAATATTTTTGACAATTACTGCCAACGAGACCAGATGCACCAAGGATAAACACTTTCATACTAGAAAAGAGCAGAATGGTAGTTCTTTCTAATATTCTAAACTGAACTTTATAACTATTTGGGTTTTTGCAATATGCATGGCTTTCATCGAAACTTCAACGTAACGTAACAGCACAATTTTTCCGAAATTCAGCGGTATATATGTAATGTCAACTTGTTCTATAGTAGAGCACAAAGTTGTAGGATACAAGAATTTTTCATAGATAGGATTTTTTCTTACAGAGTAAAAAACGACTTACGCACACCTCTAATTTATTATTTAATGCTTTCCTGCTATTTTGTTTCACAGTCCTTTCTTGCCTTCTCTTTCTTTACAAATACTTGTATTATTAAAATTATTCAACCATACAATCTGTAGAAACTGTTTGTTTGCTCTGACTGTTAGACTCCATTTTAATAATAATAAGAAAGTTTCAGAAAACGTCTTTTTGAATACAATTATTTACTTGAACTGTTTGGCACAAGGATGTTTTGCGTCCTATTTCGAAAAGGGTAATTTTCGGTTTTTCGATTCTGTATTCTAGTTAATTTTTATTTTACATTCTTCTGTCATATTTTCAGAACTAATAGGATAAAATCACATGAATACTAATACAGGTCATTCAATGAATGTAAAGAAAAAAAAGCATTGAAAAAACGTTTTTCTATTTACATTATGACAGAAAGAAGAAAGAAATATTTTTTACTGTATAGTGAGACCCAGATTAATGTTTCTGTTTCAAACGGCAAATACTTTTGTACGTTCGTTGGAATAAAAAAAATAAAATGAAACTTACAAAAATAGAGTAAAATGCTTCATGTTTAATTTGTAAAAAATGAATGAATAAACAGCCGGTACAAAACATGAATAATCATCGTTAGTGGGCTTCAAACTTTTCTCATTTCTAAAGTAATTAACTAAATTGAGATTTTTGAAGATAAAGATATTTAAACCATTTCATGACAATCACATAAATTACATGCAGTCTCAAGTTCCGTATTTTTCTGACTAATACTCTCATAGCTAAAGATACTTTTAGAACTGTAATTTATTTATAGAGTATGGTTGATTGTGATCATTTTTACGGTTTTGGAATAATTTAATTATTTGAATAGTAGGTGGTCCTGGTCCGGAATAACGAAAAAGTTCTGTAGATTTCACTAAAATTTATTACTTTTTTCGACAAGTCTTCTAATTAACACTTCACATTTACATATTTTATTCTGCATAAGTGACAATTGAGGACAAGAGTCGTTCTTGTGGTAGAGAACCACTAATGTAACAAAACCTTTTAAAGCCTCAAAATTATTCAGAAAATCGGTAGATATATTATGTGATTCGACAAAGCAATTAGTGAATATCTGTGGTAGATGGTATTATTTATTTTACTAGAGCTCCTATAAGAGAATTTTGTAGCTTTTTAAATAAACCACTCGCAGGATTTCACATATACGCCCAGGATTGCCATAATCAACGCGTTTTTTCCGCTTTAGCGGAGTTGGGTGACAACGGTGACAACTAGCGTGTTAGGTGACAACTCTATGTACCCCCATGCAAAACGGGACTCTTTTTTTGTCATTTTCACAGAATTTCTCATAGTATTTAGGAACAGGAGATTTTAGGAATAGATCTTTTACAACGCGCAGATAGGATACATATACATGTATCTGCGACAGAACAAACAAATGTATAACTTAATATGAATAGACTCTCCCATGTAAGTGACAGTATTCACATTAGAGATATTTTTTCGATTTACACAGAGTAGTAACAGTTATTATATAGCTACTAAACAAATGTTACTCTGATTAATTAGAAATAACTATAAATTGGATTGTTATATACATAAGCAGATTTTAATGTTACCTAGACTGTCCAGTAAATGTGTAACAATGTCATGTTAAAAGTGTGATACTTTTAACATGACATTGTTACACATTTACCGTAGTATTTCGGGACAGTATATAGTTGAATATTTACGTCTATTTGGTGTGAATCTCTCTTTCACCATGTCGTTCAACCATTGAACCAACCGATATGTGAATCTGACTGATTGGATTGAACTAGTGGACGGCGGCGCTTTCAATCAGACAAAATAATTTTAGTTTGTCATCTCAAATTCTGCGTGAAAGCTGTTGTTTGCAGGTAACTTCTGTGGATGACAATGGATCTCTCATCCCTTTCATTTCATAGCAAAAATATAAAAATAAACTTGGGGGCGGTGCCGTCGCCTTCGCAAAAGTTCGTTTTTCTGTTCGATTCAAGCCAGAAAAAAAGATTCTTTTCTTAATTTTTATTCTCGCGGAAATTTGAGTACTAAAATTATTCATCAGCACCTAATGGTGTGTGTTTCCTTAACAACGGAATGATAATGGCAGTAGTTTTAACGAATGAAAAAGTACTACTTTAAAACAAAGAAAGACAATTTCGCTGAGTGAATTTGTTAAATAAATAGAACTTGAATTTTTTCTTTGTCAACCTTGTTGAAAAAAATGCCAGAAAGTCTTTTTGTTCTTATCGAAGGAGTAGACATCAATTGATTTCACAATTTATATGTTGTTTTTCTTTTATATTTATCTTAATTAGTTTTCACATTCCATGCGTATAAATAGATTACAACAACAATGAGCTTCATCATATCATACACATCACATTAGAAACTCTCACCCAGAATTATGATTTGTCTTACCTTATTGTTTATTATAGCACTAATACAGTATTGATGGTTTCGCTATCGACAACTAAATCAGGCGGTAAACATTTTGATCGTAATATCGATAATTCATGGAAAACATTCTATGACGCCAAAGATTCTTTGAGACAAGTTGAACAGCGTCTACAAAATACGTTATCAACAAGCAGAAATGGTAGAACAGAACCCATATCAGCCGTACCTATTCATTCGTATGATAATTTGTCATCACCTTCATCATCTTATTTATCAATTCACGCGGGAAATCAGACAATGTTACAAGATGACATACACGGGAGAAGTTCTCGAGTAAATAACTATTATCATCCAGCAAATAGCAATAGTTCTTCAGCAGTACCACGTTATTTAAATGATAGTGAATCACGCGTTCGTTCGGCAAATTCACGATTAATGACTAATGTCGATATGCCAGTTATGAATGATAAAGCAACAGTTTACGATAAAAATTTGATAGATTATAGGATAGACGAAAATAAACGATCGACAAATTCTACTAATTTAGAAACAGATATGTTTTTAGAAACAATCAGGCGTAAAATTAGCAAGCAAAAGCTCGCTGCAGGTAAATATAGAGTATGCGTATTTTTTTGCAGAAACAAGAAACCTGAGTCGCTGAGCAGTTACATTTTATGAGTATAATCAAACTATAATGAGAGATGATCTGGCAGCCAAAGGTTACAAATGATCAGAGTACCAATAATTATTTTTCTTATCTCAATCCGATGACAAGGGACACATCCAACTTCATCATGAGAGTGTTATTATGAATTGGTTTCTCGTATGAATTTCTTAACCAAATTTTTTAATAATGATATTTTGATGTAAAAGATGCTACTCTTTGTGGAGAGCACTCTTTTTAAATGATAACCATCATATTACTTTTTCATCTTTGCAGAACGTCGTGTCGATAGTCTTAATTCACAATCTGATGAGTCAAATCATTATGTACATCCTCCACCAGCTTCCTCGTCATCATTATATTTTGACGGACATCAAAACAGTAACATTAGAAATAATAATCAGTATTCAACGTCATCAAGTTTACAAAATTTACACTATACGACACATACTAATCGACATCATTCAGCAAACGAACGAAATCTTCTTTCTGTACCGACGAATAACACACATTTACAACAATCACAATCATATCCGTCAGAATTAGATATCGTTTTAAGAAGACAAGAGAATAATGATCACGTCACAGAAAGTCGACTCCTACATGGTGATGACGACGTTATTTTATCATCAGATTATAATTTTCAAGAATTTCGTCAACCTTATATGAGAAAAGTAACGAAAGTCACAAGTAGGTTTAACATATTCAGGAATGAATTTCATCTGAAGAATGATATTTTTGTTTTCTTTTAGAAGAAGTATCACTGACAACTCGTCCAACCAGTGATACAACAAAACGTACGACAAGAAGTACAAGTGCATCAACAACAATAAAATGTAAACAGGTTTTATTTATGCTAATCTCTGTCATAGATCAACTTTCTGCTTTATTTGCATAGACCACGATTCTCCTTCATTACCAAACAGTGATATGCAACGTTTGAAAAATATTCGTCGATTGGAGCCAGCACACGTAACATCAGCATCAAAAACAAGTGAGTTTATCATTCTTTATATTTTCGCTGTGTTATTGTATCATTTTTTTCTCCTAAAGGTCTAATAACGCCCGATTCTTGGCGAACTGCTCCAGTCAAACTCTCCAAATCACGTGAACGTTCAAAATCGTCGAGTAAGCACGTTCATGATGAACTAAAAAAATTGAAAGATGATAAACAGATACTACCAAAATCAGCTCAAAAAATCGTTGAAGAATTATTACCAAATGATGAAAGTTCGACAAATAAAATTAAAGACACAGAAAAACCAAAAGTGTCCAAGAAACCTAGCAGTGTCAGAGTTAAACGCGATACAAGTAAACAATTTCTGAAAGAAATTTCTTTTTGATTTAACTTGATTAATAATTTCTTTTTTCAAAGGCGCTACTAAATTAAATGATAAAACAGTATCGAATTCAATATCAAAAGTTCACGGTATGATTTTTAAATGTTTTATCTGTACATTTATCATAAATTGATTGTTGCTTTAGAAAAGGATATTAAAAAACCTGTTTGTAAAGTTGTTCCATATGAACGTCCACCAAAAGATCAAATACAAGGATATATTCAACAAAAACGACAACAACACGAAGAAAATTTATTGAAAGAAAAGCGTCTCAGGAGTGAACAAGAAAAACAAAAAAAGGATAAGCTTAAAAAATTAGATGAACGTATTCAAGAGACTGCACATCTTCATCCACAATTGCCATCTTCATCAAACAAATTAGTGGATGATAAACAAAAGAAAAATCTAATATCAGGACATTCATACACATCAGTAAGCAGCAATTCTACTTATATTAAGTTAAATCACATATCCTTAAGAAAAACTCTTCAGCTAAGGAAGAATTACATAGGCGGAGGACGGATTAAAAACTCTGTTGTGATCAAAAAAGTGTTTTTATATACAATATGACGTTATTTTAGATGCCAATGAGATCGTCTATTCCTTTGAATGATCCTTCGGAACAGACACGCCAGCAGAAGTTAGTCCGTTTGCTTGGACCAAAACCAGAATCAACATATGGGGCAAACAGCGAACAACAGCCGCCTCAAGTAGAACAATTAGCTCATTCAATTTCATCATCTTCTGTCTCTTCATCTTCAAGTTCATCTTCATCATCTACATCTAGTGTTATCGAAGCTAACAGTCGACCACAAAGGTAAAATTTTGAATAATCTATCCTTCCCTTTTATTTCAAAAATATATTTATTATTTTTGTCTAGTTATAATCCATCACATCGAGCACGATCTCAGCCAACATCACAAATTCGTAAGTAATTTTAGTCTATGATTATTAGAACAGTTCGGTAGATTTATTTATTCTTATAGGACCACCATTACCATCGCAAATACATGCAGTAAATCGGCAAGAGAATTTGAGAAAATGGGCAGAGAATTTAAATCATGATTGTGATAATGTACAAGAAAAGATTCGAAGTTTTAGACCGGGTATGCAATGATGAGGATAAAAAAAGTTTTACATCTCATTTTTTAGTTAAGCAAACACATGATTTCCAATGTTTTACTATATCAGAAATTGATGATTATCATTTTTTGTCTTTAGATGGTACTCAAAAGTTTGACATAACTACGCCTGAGTTTGATGTAAACACTATCAATCTTGACCAAGAAGGAAATTTAAGACATGGTGATAGTCGTTTCATTTCAACTGGTGAACCAATTTATTTGGTAAATCAAAATAATAGTGATCAACAACATCACTCATCGGCATCACTCAGACCATCTGGACGTTTAAGTCGATTGAATCAAAATTGGACAAGTGAATTCAGTGGAAATTTGCCGGGTGTAGGCGATTTAAAAGATCCATTATTAGCCAAACGAATTCAGCGTGAACGAGCTGCAGGAAAAATTCAAGCAGCTTATCGTGGCTACTCAGTGAGAAAATCATTACAATGGTCGATTAAAAATGATAACTATAAAAATAGACAATCAACAAATAAGGTAAGATAAAATAATATTATCTTTTTCATTAAATTTGATTTTTTGTCTCTATTAGAATAAAAAATCATACCAGCGATACTCTCATCCACCAACAGATGATCTTGATTTAGTTCAAAGTATGGATTTTAAGTTTAACGATGACAATTACACAATTGGCAGTACAATATTAAAACGTTATGAACATTTAAAATCAGGTATTTTTTTCGATAAAAATTATTTCGACAATCATCTGTATATATCAACTAATCATTTAGATACAAATAATAGTCAACACACATCAGCAACACAACAATATAAAGATGACTTCACATCTACAATATCTTGTAAGTAAATAAAATACATCGAATGTTCGATTAGTATATTTGCATCATACAATTGTTTAGCGGCCAAAAATGTGCCTATTGTGGCGAGTCGAACTCATCAACCTCGACAGCCATTACGAAATCAACATCAGAAAAAATCTCATTCACCATTGTTGTATTCAGATGATTACGAAAATTACACCTCTACTTCGTCTTCGCCTGTTCACAATCAGAAAAAAAAACATATCAATGATACACAACAGTCAAAACACCAACCATCTGTCAATTTGAGTATGTATTTAAAAACTCTTTCAACATGATAACTTCGATCGTAGCATATGAAAGAAACAACAATATTATCATTCTTAGATGAAAAACTTCGTCAAACAAGCATATCATCTCCATCTTCATCTACTTCGACTCCAACAATACAAGACGATGAAGAAGATGAAAAAATACCACAAGACTCTCATATCTTCAAAAATCTAACTGAAACGCAACGTCGTCGTTCATCTTCACCACCTTTACCGCCTCAAATGTCTCCTGACAGTGGACGTCCTATAAATCCATCGACAACTATCGCTCCTCTACCATCACAATCACACCATCGATCTATACATCATGATTTCGAAGATAAACGTTTTTCACCAGATGCTCTAGAAAGACAATTGAATGCTGAATTCAATCTACTTGAAGGAGTTGAACAATCCATGATACAAATCGATAATATGGAAAAAATGAGATCATTGGCATTAGCACAACAAGAAGTTGTATCGATTGCACAAGTATTAAGAAATGTATGTTAAACGAACTATTCTTTATCCAACAAAAGTTATATATCGATAAACTTATCTATTTCTCGATTTTTAGACGCGACAGCGTGATTCGACCGATAATGAACAACTTCATAGTAAACAACTACAATCAAGAAAGTAGGATTACTGTGTAGCAAGTATATTTTGAATTCAAAATTTTATATTGATATTTTTAGATCTCCATCTCATGATCGGCCACAACAACAACAGTCTACATCATCATCATCTTCAACATCTTCTCCTTCCCACAGTCGAAATCAATATGATCGATATTCACCATTAGTACAGCAACAGTATCGTCGTACAAATATTGCGAGTCCACCAACATCTTCATCTGAATCGTAAGTGTTATTTGTTACTTTTCTTTTTTCTTAAATTTTTAAACGCTTTTCGATTTATTAGACCTTTTTTCTAAATCGTGTCAGTAGTAATCTATTCATATTTGTTAAAAGTAAAAGAACATCCTTTATTATTTCAGGACAACGTCGTAAAATATAAAATATCACATGCAGGGACAAAAGTGCTCAATATATACTATTTATTTTATCTTTTTCTTAGCTCTTTAATTGTTAGATTTACACATTCAAAAAAAATAGTTAATCAACTAATTAAAGCTCACTTTTGTTTATATCTAAATAATTCAGCACCGATCCTCACACGTGATATTTATTATTTATCTAACTTTCGATAGATTAAAGTAATTTAAAATAAGTTTGTATCATGAAAATTATGCTTTCATTACTGCTTTGAATATTTTTTCTTAAAATTCTTATGCTAAAGTAACATCTTCGTCTTCAGATAATAAAATGTCATATCGGAGATAAATCACTGGGATTTTGTTTGTGTGTGTGTGTGTGTGTATATCCTCTACTGTCTCACCCTCATTCTAACTACAACTCTCGTTTGTGTGTGTTGATCTGTTAGATGGGCATCTGAGCGTATTTTCGTGTCGACTGTTTCTAGAGAAATGCATTTTTCTACGATAGTTTTAGATAGTTAATTGCTTGTATTTGATCGCAATAAAAATTTTTATTAATTGTTTTTTTATGCTATTTATGTTTTTTTATCTTATCAAATATGAACAGATATACATTGACACGATAAAGTTCTTTTTATTTACGATAATAATTACCAATGTGCATAAAGCAACAGGACAAAACTGAAATGAAGAATACAAAAGCAAAGAGCTGTATGTTATTAGTAATTGCTATTAGCATGTGCCGAGTCTGAAATGAAAAAAAATAATAAATTCGAATAAAACTGTAGACACACTCAGTGAGTGCACGATTTCTCACTGAAATGACAAGTTGTGTAGAGAAACAACAGTATCGTCCCCAAGATTTAAATTATTAATTCTATTACATACTCTAATTCAAATAGAAAAATAAAAATACAATAGATATAAGAAATTATCTGTACACACTGTGAAAAAAAAGTGACCTTTTCGCAGTGCAATGGAAAAAGAATTTTTCTGTTTCAAATATTTCTGCAACGAAAGATCAGAGCGAGATCGGATTCTCACCATTAGAGAGAACTATGTCTGAAGTTAATATGTTATAGTACATCCACTAGATTCATGGTTTTCTATCAAAATTTTTAAGATTGTTTGGGTTTTTAGACACAAGTTATCCGTACCATTGTCGTTTTTCTCCACATATTGGGAGAATTCAGCGGGCTCATTCAGCTTTCTTGATGAAAAAAAATACTTATAAAAAATTTTGATATTTTCATTGAGGAAAATTAGATTTTAAAAAATGCACTCAAATTTTGAATTCGTTTTCAGAAATATCAAATTTTGTCGTTTAAGTCAATACCAAAATATAACTTAAAACATGAGAAATAAGAGCATGAAAAACTCAAAAAAAACAAAAGGTAGTCTTATTTTAACCTAAAAGTTCTAAATTTTATCAAACTTTTCAGTTGATTTTCTCAAATAAGATCGATAGACTTGACGCAGCTTTTTAACCTTCGACGGCTAGAGGTCTGTGGGATCAAACTATTTTTGTCCCGCTCCAGTTCCGATCCCACGAACAAAAAATCCTGTAGAAAGAACTTGTTTTGGGCCCCAGTTCCGTGGCCTCGTAAATATTTTTCAAACTAGCGCTGGTAGTTTGAAAGTCAGTGCGTAGTATTGTGGCGGATTATCCTAATTTAAACTAACATGGAAAATAGCACTATTGCGATGAGATTATTAATTGAGGACTTTTAGAATTTTGTGAGTTCTTTCTCGCAGAACTAGTGCCTACATACAAACAGGCACAGAAACTAACGAGGGAACCTATGTACATGTATATTTCCCTTTTCATTCATTCATACGTCGATCGATAGAGAATACTGAAAAAAAGGATTCGGGCCGATGGCTTTTCCTTCAAAAGTTATAGGCATTTTTCTGTTTTTCTCAGCGAAAACTAGAAAAACTAGAAAAATTCATATCTCCGTCCGGAAAAGTAGTTAAGAACTCAAATTTCTTTCTATGGCTCTTTTATATATCTGTGATATTCATACAAAGCTTCACCTTTACAACTCATTCCATTCGCTAGTTATTGAATTTTAAGTTTTCCATAGATTAGCCCTTTGATAGGCTCACAATATAATGGCTTCCAAAATTGTTTGTTTTCTACTAGAACTGTTGAAACTTTCGTCAATGACACGGTTTTGATCAGCACACACAAAAAACTAATCGAAATTATATAACTTCAATGTTTTGTAACTCCAGTTTTCAAGGAGGTCTCTAGAGACCTTAGCATCTACAGCTAGCCTAAGAAATCTTTTTTGTCTCCATAAACGAACTTAGACTACAAAACCATGTCATTGACGAAAGTTTCAACAGTTCTAGTAGAAAACAAACAATTTTGGAAGC
>CAJNOQ010006413.1:0-13669 GCA_905250885.1 Didymodactylos carnosus
GAAAATTATAACGATCTTTTCGAGGTAGAATGTCAAGTTGAGTATAATGAAATTATGACTAGGCTAGCTTTGTGCGCTAAGTCTGTGACAGCAACGTCTTCAATCGAAATAAATAAATACATTAAAAAACTCAAACCAAAAAAATCGACTGGATTCGACGATATTTCTAATTTTATGATTAAACTACTTCCCCCGGGCTATACTGATTGTCTAGCGAAGTGTTTTAATGACTGGCTAAAACATTGTCACTTTCCGGAGGTTTGGCAGTTAGCAAAAAGTGTTACGCTTAATAAACTAAAAGCAGGCACGCCTTCTTGCTATCAAACGCGTCCAATCTCGTTGTTGGCTACTCATTCCAAACTGTATGAGAAAGTTATCCATGAAAGGATCAAAAACTGGGCGGAACAAAATCAAATAATTCCCGCAGAACAATCAGGATTTAGGAAAAGCCATCTGCTACAGACTCGAGTTTTGTCAATATATCAGGAAGTGAAGAATAACCTAGCAGCTAATATTCCTACGCTTGCGATATATGTAGATTATAAAAAAGCTTTTGATAGGGTCTGGCACACTGGACTAGTAGTAAAATTATTTAGAATGGGTATGCCACTTGAACTTCTGAAGCTTATCGTAAGTTGGTTGTCCGGTAGAAGATCTTTCGTAGTTTTTGGAGGCGTAAGGACGGGAATATTTCGTATATACATCGGACTACCGCAAGGTAGTGGTCTAAGCCCGCTCATTTTTATTATATATCACGCAGATTTAGTTAAATGTGCAGGCGCTTTTTCGTGTCATTTATTTGCCGACGATCTGAACATCCTTATAGTTCCTCCCGTCATGAAGAATCTATCTACCATGATTGAATTCTTGAGTGAGGAGGGGAATAAAGTATGTAACCGGCTATTAAGCTATTCCAAAAAGTGGAAACAGACCATCAATATCGCCAAGACTGTAGCGCAAGTTTTCTATTCACAAGTCCGGAAACCTAATGTAATAGTCCTTATGGGTGATAACATAACTGAGATCGTTTCTAGATTTAAATATCTAGGATTTACATGGACAGATAAACTTTCACTAAAGCTCACTGTGGATAAATGTCTAGAAAGCATACAAAAATCATTTAACAAATTAAGATGGTTAAAAAGAAACAAAAACATTGCAACAAATATACTTAGACTATGCTTTTACGCTTATTCCTTCCCTTTTTTGGCTGGATTTTTCCGTTCTTACCTCTACTTCCCTCTACACAACAAGAACTCCTCTACCGAAAGTATCGAGTAGGACTCCGGTTAGTTTACCGTTGCCCGTTTGTAACGGCACGTAATCTCTGTGATTCCACTAATGAGCCAGATTTAACTTTCCATGTTAAGAATTATCTAGAAAAAAGGCTATTATCGTCTAGTGAATCAGATCTCGGTCAATCCTTGTTTATAAATGATATCTAATATAAGACGTTATAAGACGTATCTTTCATTAAACCGTTTAAGTATGTAGCCCCTCGAGTACCGTAAAGCTTACTAGTAGAACATGCACAAGAAGCGTTCCGTCAAAATCTCATTCCGTCAGCAACTCAAGACATCCATATTGATTTGCTTCTGTACCCTGTTAACTTAAAAAGTGTTTTTTCTTCGAATTATATGTCCTCAGCTCTACCTACAATCGCAATCTTTTCCGATCCCTCCAATAGTTACATTGAACAAAACAGAATACAAAGCGAAACTCATTCTCATCATGCTCAAATTTTAACGGCCACCAGTGATTGTTCCATCTAAATCATTGATTGTTTGTCCAAGTGAGTTTAATACATTTAAACCATGACCAATCAATTGATCTTGAAGTTGTTCCCAATGTGGTTTTGATGTATCCAACCCACTGCCAACAACTATTTGAAGGTTACCAACAATAGTGCTTAAAGCTTCTTGTTCGGCGTTAATGATTGTTGAAAATTGAGCCCCTAAATCTAAAGAGAAAAAGAGAAAGAACAGTAGTAGTTTTGTATGTTAAAATTTTGTTTATTTACTTGAAAAGATATCACCAGTACCACGTCCACCAATCGCACCTAAAACAGCTCCGAGACCTTGGTTTAAAAAGTGTGAGGCTAAACCGTGAATTGAGCTTTAAATTGAGATGTAGAATTCAGAGAACAGAGCCGATAAGTCGAAATGTCCACGGCCAGGGATGTTTGCGAAGTTAAAAAAGTCTTCTAATGATGATAAAGTTTGAGTTAAAAAGTTCTGAAAATATGGTTGAAGTGCCCTCAAAATATCAACGTCGAATGAACGTCCTCAGCTATTAGCTAAGTTTTGTAATTGTTGTGATGCTAGTTGAGCAAGAATCAATAATTGTTGAGATAATAAGTATAAAACTGATTGCGCAGCCACCAGAGCTGGCACCGGTCCGGCCGGATCGGTATCGGACGGGGGAGCCCCAGTTGAAAAAGTCAACCGGGCCGGTAGAGACCGGTATTTCACCCGTTGAAACTTTTGAAATATCTGTTCTTTTAACCCTGTTTTTCGTCCAAAAACCAAAATTTTACGTCTTTTTCAGTCAGAATAAATAAGACGATACTCAAGACACCTATTATTTTCATCACTTGTTTTACGATTAAATATTATAGACTCAATATTGTGAAGGTTCTCTCACATGTGCTCGCAAACTATGTCATTTCTGAGGGAAACTCTTTGTGAAAATCGATTTTCAAAATACCTCGCCAGTTTTTCGCCGGTATTTTACTGGTTTTTGTCGGTTTTCCACCGTTTTGAGTTATAAAACCAACCGCCAGTTTACCGACCGGACGAGTCAGGTTATACTTTCAGACCAGCCGGACCGGACCGGTTCACCGTTTCTCAACCGGTTCCAGCTCTGGCAGCCGCTTGTCCTTGTTGAATTAGTTCATCGACAAACGCTAAACGGGCGTCTGTAGCCATACAAGCACCAAAACAGGCAACAAATTTGATCGCTAATACAGTTTTCATGACGTGTAATGAATCGAGAAGAGTTTTGATTAGCAGAAGATTGAAAGGATGCGGAATGATGTGAAACTAGTCGTATTTATACTATTTTCAAACAACTACTTACGCATGATACTACTATATGATGAGAACTAAAACATCCGGCATTTCTGTCACTACGAACAGCATTTTTTGTGTAGATGGTTCTTTTTTCGTAAGTCTAAAATTTTTTCTTAATTTGTATTTGAATAAAAAAACTATCCAGTTTGATTTTGAAAGATGTGTAAGTGTGTATGTTTCATCTTTAGTAAGAAATCTATCCATACATTTCTTAAAGAAATCCTACCGGGTTCTTTCAGGATTTATTTACTTTTAGGTACGATCCTAACAAAATATAGAATCGTAATGAAAGTCGCGATATCCGATAGGCATAGAATTTGCTAGGATTCTGTTAAGATCTGAATAGAAGAAAAGTCTTTTAAGAAAATGCAATGGTTGAACCCTAGACAAGATCCTATGCACTTCTTATATATTTCGTACTAGAATCCTAACTTTAAGATTCTAGAAAAGATTCTGGCTTTTAAAATCTGTAATTCTTTTAAATAAGTCAGTGACCAGAGGCAGCTCCGTGTCGGCTCGATTAGCTGAATATATGTTTTGGTGCTATAACATACGCAAAAACTATTGATTAATGTAGATGTGTTGAAAGTTCAGTTTTATACAAACTTGTCGTAGTTAAATAGTTAGTTAAGATAAAATTTGAGCAATGATATATCTTTACATAACCAATCATGCTCATTAAGTTTTTTTTGTTAACTTTACAAATATAAATGCAAGAAAAACGACTGTTACATATAAAGAGTTATTTCTATCTTCACTGTAAATTATACTAAGAAGTAAAAACTGTTATGTTTACTGTAAATTGATTATCAACCAGAGAATGAAAGTGTATATCTATTGCTGTAAAAGATGTTCCATATGTTTTTGAGCTCGCCATCTTAAATAATTTAGACTATAACTTAATTCAGCTGCTGAATGATTTTGACCAATGGAGAAGGCATATGATAAACTATTAAAATCAAATTGTGATGGTGAAACATAAGAGGATGGTGGCTTTTGTTGATGTTGATCGTATACTGTACTGGAATTTGTAGTAGTTGTCAACAAGTCTGAATAGAGAATATGATTAACTCGACAACAAACTTGCTATTTTATAATTAAAATTACTTACGAAACAATGAAGTTTTATCCGTAGGAGTCAACAATTTGATCTCCTTATCGACAATTTCTGTAAAACAGAAATATTTTTATTTTTGATACGAACAAACAATATTTATTTTTTGTCAATGATTAACAAACGGCGTTTGTAGAATAATCATGATTAATCTGAACATACTATGAAAACTCTCTAGTTTTTTCTCCATGTTTCACTGATCAAATTGAAAAAAATAATTTTGTTCTTATTCAATCGAAATTAAACTTTCACTGGAATAGAACAAATTGATCTATAGTAATCTTACCTTCGTTATGTTCATTAACTTCTGATTCTGTTTTGTCTTCAATATTAGTCTTTTGTTTTTCTAATGTTTCAGGTTTATCATTTCTTTTTTCTAATGTTGAACTAGTAATAGAGTTGTCTGAATCAGCAATTACTTCTTCTTTCGAACTTGAACATTGTTCATCTTCATCATCGCTACTTTCTTCGTCATCACTACTATCCGCAAGATTTTCTCCTTTTTTTACTGAAGTTGTTTGAAGATATGAGTTTTGACAACATTTTTGTCTTGTTCCCTTTTCTGTATCAACGACTTTTTGCTTTTTACGGTATTTTGCACGACGATTTTTAAACCAAACCTAGAACAACAACAATAAATATGATAGACTAAGAAAGAGAAGAAAACTGTTGACAATTATTTTTACTTGAACTCTTGCTTCTGGTAAATTCGTATACAATGCTAATTTTTCTCTCATCATGACGTCGGGATAATGGGTTTTTGCAAAACATCTTTCGAGCGCTTGTAATTGTTGACTGGTAAAGGCTGTACGTGATCGACGTTGTTTTCGTGGATGACGTGTTTCAAGAAGAAAATCTAAATGATAGAGCAGCTTAAATGAATGAAATTTATTGAATTATATCCACATATAATTACCTGCAAATCTTTCAGATGTGGGCAGAAAAGGAAATATTGGATGTAATGATGTTGGTGGAGGTTGTAAAAATGTTCCATAATTGTTATTTAAAGCAATTGGAAATGGATACAATGGTGAAGAATAATTTGATGTTGTATAAGGATTCATAACATGATCATTAAAACATTTCAGATGGTCACTACTGACTATGTTAATTATTAATTAAACAAATCATAATTATTTATAAACAATGTTAACAATTGAGTATATAAAAGTCAAAACAAGAGACTGTTCTCATTGTATAATTAAAATATCCCTTCTTTTTTCTTTTTTTTTCAATTGCGACATATAGTCTATATCTCACTGTTAAATGTTGTGAACGTGTCTTTAAAAAGAAAATCCGCTATCGTCGCCGTTTTGGCTTTATATACACAAGTAGGTATGATAGCCATTGTCCCATATCATAATTCGATAGAAAAGAATGAAAGAAAAAAACATTTTTTTGTTTCTTCCTCTTTTAAGATATCATATCATAGAACACTTATTTAATTTAATATTTTTTTGTTTACTTATCAGCATTTATAAAGAAAGAGATGAGACGTTTATGTTGTTTTTTTTATTTTTGACAAGTTGTTGCTCACTGTATTGGCACGTTTTTATTGAATAGTAAACGATTATAAAGATTCGAGAGACAATAATTGTTCACTTTTTCATCTCCCATTATATAGATAGTATCTCATCAATTAATCCATAATCTTAAGAAAAAGAGAAGAAAAAAAATAACAAACGCAAAAACTTGTATAATCTTAGTTTGAATTTTTTATTTTATTCACACGTATTGTCAACATATAAGCTTTCGATAACAATAGACCATACTAGTACGAAAACAAAAAACAAAAGCCATTGATTGCTTAACTGATTTAAAGACTTCAATCCTAGAAGATCATACAAGTTATTCATTGAAGTTGAATAAAAAAGAGATTTTTAAAAATATAAAATAAAGGTCATTAACAGATGTCAATCAGCTAAAAAGAAAAAATCGAAATCAACTTTAAATTATTGTGAAAATAAAACAGCAATGATACACATTCAAATGAGAAATATGCTTGGTATAAATGTTGACATCCCACGTTCCAGAGTTGAATATGATCCTTCTAATTAGTATCTATTATAGTTAACGATCTTTTTATTATTAAAAACTGTCCTATCAAATAGAAAACTCAAATTTAATCGTTAGGATTTTACTAGGATCCAATTTTTAGCGTCATTATAACCACAATCAAAATATATTGTCTCAATTCGTTGGCTTTGATGATCAATATTTTCGTATTGTTAATACTATCACATTCGAAAGTGATACGGTAAATATCTTACTATTAATTAAAATTTTTCATTCCAAATAGTCAAACAAACGCGGCAGTTTTTTGAAAAAATAGTAACTTAAATGCGTTTCGACATGATCATTTGTGAAAACTGGTTTTTAAACGAGTTCTTTTATCTTTGAAGCAAATATATTTAAACGCCGACAAATTGTCAACACGTACCGATGGAGTAAAAAATGAGTTTAAAAATTCAGTTTGAAAAAGTAATCTTTTTAAATTTTTTTCTCACAAAGCGCGTTTATGTGGTTTTCTTTTCTGTCTCAGGTCGATTATGTGGAGTCCACATAATCGAACTAACTGACATTATGGAGTTGGAAACGTTTGAATGGATAAAAGAAACAAGAAGAAATATACCTTCTTTGATCTTAAAACTTTGCTAAATCCAATATTCATTCTACTGCTACTGAAATAATCAACAGATGTTAATCAGTCATTTTCGAATATTATTATAGTCTACCCCATGTAAATCGAATGCGTCTGAAGGAACGCGTTTCATCTCGAAAAGACGCGTTCAGGAACGTTTTTTTCGATAAACAGTCTTCAGACGCGTCCAGGCGCGTTTGCATGCGACGCGTTTAAACGCGTCTGAAAATGTTTCGTGTGAAAATCGGGTCTTTCTGAAACGAAACGCGTTTAAACGCAGCCACATTTGGCGCATCTTGACGCATTAGAATAAGGCGCGTTTAAGCACCTTACTCTCACTTAAGGGAAAAAGTTAGACGCGTTAAGGTGCACTTTGTTAAACGCGTCTCGACGCATTTATTTACCTTTTTCCCCGAGAAACACGTTTAAATGCACAGCTTCACCAAGCTATTACTGCCGCGTCTAGACGCGTCGGAAGGGGCCGCGTTTAAACGCGTCTCTTTTCTTACTCTCTAGAAAGATGCGTCCAGACGCGTCTTATTCAGTCGCAAAAAGTTTGTTGCGCCTAGATGCGTCTAAATAAGATGCGTCTCTTTTCATTCTGTTTGAAAGAGACATCCAGACACGTTCTGTTGTGCTTCGAAAACTCCTATTCATGCTGATATACAAGTGTTTCTTTTCTTTCTCGCTGTGTTCAGTTCACATCGTTCGACTACAAGGATTAGGATGTTTATCAGTCTCGAGTTGGTTTAGAAGTAAAGAAAGTATGTGCAAATAAAGAAGTTTTAAATTCCAAGTGATACATCTAATGAAATATTTAGAATATGCTTAATACTGACAAAAAAAGAGTCGCAGAAGTATCAGTTTTAAAGAGAAGTTTCCGAGAGACACGTTTTTTCTCGAAATTTCAGGCAGGAGTACTATAAAGCAAAATATTTACTTTCATCCTTTTCCTGCTCTTTCGTCGTTCTCACTTCGAAACCTGCAGACTGACAAAATATAGAGCAAGTACCAAGCCCAGTTAGCTGAGTGGTAAGTAAAGTACTTTGCTTTGTAATTTCTCTCTCTGTTCTCGGTCGCATGTTCGAATCTCCGTAAGTACATCTTCTATACTTATCTTTCTTTCATGTCAATTAAGCTCTTCTCTTCTGGTCTTTGTTCCTAGTAGCTAGTTATAAGACCCTGAACTTCGGTACAGGAATTTTAGCTGAACAAAAACAAACCTTTTTGCACAAAAGAGTTTAAAAAACCGCGTTTAGGCGCGTCTAGATAAAACGCGTCAACATCAGACGCGTCTAGATAGCGTCAAATGGTGCCAGAACAGCGAATAACCCTGCATAAAACCGGGTTTAGACGCGTCTAAATAAAACGCGTCACTATAACGCGTCACTAAACGTATTTCAATATAACTTTCCAATGAGTAGTTGCAATGTCGGCAGCACACTGCGTTCGTGATTATATGACATGAGTCTAGATAATCGTTAATAAGATGATGATAATGTACGTATCTGACATAATATTTCAACAATATGAACTTGTAAGAATAGAATTGTGTTGGTGTATGATAAACGAAATTATTGGATAACACCATCTCAATATGGATTCTGTAAGGATATTACTGATATACTAAACTATTGCTGCACGCGTATGCTCGTGTTGTACAAAAACATAGCAATTCTTTGTAATTCATTCAAACAAAATCAATCATAATAAATAGTAATTATGTGACACTTCTGAAGTTAATTACTTTTAGCTTTGCCGTTTGTAAAGGAGAGGGGCCGTTTTGTGATGCGGTACCTTCGATTTACGGAAGGCCCTAAGGGCGTAGCTTTATGGTATGGGAGCTTCCCTAAATCGAATGCTGTTTCATATAAAAATGCCTTACAGAGCTCGCATACGTCTCATTTTGTTCAGAAATGTTTGCTCTATACGATGGAGTTACTTATAAAGAATTTCTCGATTGAACTCGGAAACTTAGTTTTCTACTAAAATCTCTACTCGTTTTCAAGGCGCATCGAATGATATATAAATGATTAGGGATCCTCTTCAGTTTCACAGAAAAAAGTGATAAAGAGTTTCATTGGCACAGCCATGAACATGGAAATGTCTAGTATTAACCTCATAAAACCTATACTATTACACTTTTTTCGCAAATGTCTGTATATCAGATTGTAGCCCGTGAAACGCTCTATCAGATGGTATATTCAGTCGAGTGGCGTAAAACAAAAAAGTAACCAGAAGGTTGCAGCTATGAAGAATAGATTTCACATCTCATATAGTAGTAAATGCTATTTCGTTTTTTTCTCCATTCAAATGCAATTAGTTTTCAATGTTTTATATACAGAAATGTTGCTGAGGAAAAGAGCTTTCGAGTGATATATAATAAGTGTAATTAACTGTGAAATGGAACGACAAAACATAGTAAATACGACTTCCACTAGGCTTCGAGCCGAGAAAATATTCAAGTGATAAAATTCCTCTTGAGAAGTAGTTCCAAGGTTTCGATGATGCCCAGTTCGACTCTCTTAGTTACATTGTACCTACCCTATAAATAAAACTGAATTCGGTTAACGGGTCGACTTCATCACAAAACGGCCCCCCTTCTTTATCTGAGTCTTGTTAATTATGACTTTATTTCAAGATATTACTATTGCTGTGAATGTGACATCACATCTCTTAGTAAATAAACCTTAATTAACGCCCAAAAGGTCTAAGATTAATCATATTATCGTATAATTATTGTCTATTGTTTTACAAAAACGTACTTTGACTACAATAATAATTTCTTGTGCAAAATTCAGTTGTTGAGTCGCTATTGTCTGCGTTTGTTTTAGCCAAATTCTCTGTAAACTAGCTTCACAGCATGACTGAGTGATCTGCACATAGTTTCACTGAACAACAAATAAAATATTTAAAATCATAACCACGAGTTACTCCACATATAATAAAACAACAAATTGCTACAACTGCTATCGGAAAAAAGTAAGTCCCATTGTTCACCAGTATATTCTATTTTGAAGAAGTTTAATATTGAACGGTCGCAATCTCATTTGTAAGAAAAAAATACAAATGAACAAGTCGTATGTCTGAAAATTATTATCATCGAATTCAAGTGATTGCGAAAGAGACGCGCATTTGTAATTGATTATAAAAAAGTATTTTGACTTTTAACCTTGTTTTTTAGACAAATATCATTTTTATCCGAGCACCTATGTGATAAAATGTAGACGCGAGTTTTTATGCATTCTACTTACACTTATTGCACAATCTAAACGTGTAAGTATGCTCCAGAGCTTATGCCCAGAGAAGATAGGTCAAGACGTTCTAATAATATTGAAAAGTCATTTGTTAAATATGCGTAAAATACACGGCAAAAGAAAGCGTTCAAAAGTTGACGCTCCTTAGTGGGCGCTTTTTTTTCGTCACAACTTCGTATGCTTTTTTCTAGACGGTTTTTTTCTCGACGAATTTTTTCGTATGTTGTTTTTGTTAAATGGAAAAATAAAATTTGAAAGATTTCTAAATAATATTTTACTCAGTTTTGAACGCACAATACTTTGAAAACACGCCTGATCTGCTAGAGCGGTCCACTATCGCAGGAAATCAGTCGTTTCTAAGATAAGCTAGTGCAGTGAAACGAGTCATCTATGCTGTATGCACTTAAATACTATGCTTGGACGAATTTTTGTGAACTCATTTGTCGACGTTTTTTGTGAGCCATTCGTACCAGATTTAAAATAGATAATACTGGCTATGGATGAGCACATTGATTACAACTACCTTATTTTATTACCGAAACAATTAACACCGAAGAGAAATTAACAATACATATTCGACACATATGATACTAATGAACTATTGATGGAAACATCATTTCGATCATCAATCCCACTATTAGGAACAATTAAACTCTCACTCTGAAAAATATACTTTTATTACGGCAATGATGAACATCCTTAGTGGAATATGATATACAGATATTGTTTGCGTATTTGTAGTCTATAACTGGTTTTGCTCATAGTTGTTTTTAATATGCATTAATAAAAAATTATCTGTTGTGCATATCAACAAAGAATGCGATATTGTAATTACAATGGCTGCAAAAAATTTCCCTACACCCCAATCCTCTTTTTCCTTTTCTCATAACTCGGTATCGAAAATAGCTTTTGACAAGCAGTTTGTACAAAAATATAGTCCACTCTCTGTAGTATATTTGCAGATAAAGAAGATTAGATAATATTCATTGTTGCTCTTTGTAGGCCCATTAAGCTGAAAAGGTAACTTTTCAGGTTGTCAAGCATTTTGCGAACAGTTGATAAAAATCTGTTTTTACGTTGAATAAGTACAGATTAAATATGAAAACTACATCAATCGATAGTACGAAACGCGAACTAGATTTTAGTAAAAAAATAATTTTGAAAAGCTTTTTCCTTAGTGTGAAAACGTGACTTTAAGCCAAAAGTGTAGTACTCTTCAGTGTGGCTGCTAAATCTCAGAAATGAGAGTGTGAAAAAAATTCTGATTAAGCCATTTGAAAGAGCATCCAGAATTGAGTAAGATAAGTGAGTGGAAAGCCGAGTTTAATGTTCAGAAACTCATTTTGCTCTCTGAACTTGAAAACTCTAAATTTCGCTTTTCGTATCCCTATACAGTAAAAATAAAAATTGTACGAATACAAAGTATACTCAGAATTATTTGTCTATTATTAAAAAATTAGTTAACATTGACCAATGGAGACAAAGGATTATTGCATTTTTCGAGCTGCATGTTTTATCCTGATAGAGTCATATCTTTATCGTTACATATAACGATTTTGCTGTTGCATTCTTCATATATAAATAACCATGACCCTGTTTATAACATCATATTTTTCACGTACATACTTATTAAAACAAATAAAATATGTGAACATACTTGTTCATTATCTAAAAACTTTTAACGAACATATATTATGCATAGTATAATTATCCAATTAAAATTAGAATTCTTGATTTTAAATTTTGCTAACCAGATTTAAAATTTGACCGACAATCTTGAGATAGAAGTCAAACTAATATTTAAATCTCTTTGTGATTTCTAACTCTAATAACTTGGACTTTCATCGTTTAAGATACATATTGAATTTGGCTGAGAGTGGTTTTTGCGTGACAGAATCATAAAGAGTTATTAATTTGACTTTTGTCTCAGGATTGTTAGTCAAACTTGAAATCTGGCTTACCAAATTTAGAATCAAGAATTCTAATTTTAATTACAAAATTAAATTTATAAGCTAAAAAGAGCAGCTAAAAGATGAATGAAAATTTCATGCTTCTTCCAAAATCTGAGTGCTTGCTCGAAGCATGATATTTTTCATTCAAATTTAACGCACGTATATTTCACACTTAAGTCTATGTCTTCATATTTTTGGTGTCATATCAATACATCTAGCTTTTCTATGATCTCATGTGTTTTACAAAAATCAAGTTCGGTTCACTTCATCTAAACTTCTCTGCAAGATATCCGTGTAAACTTTTATCTTTTGTGGGTCTAGACCATTATTTTCTGGCTCGTTTAAGATCTTATCGTAGGATCACACACAGAATTTTGGTATATTTTGCAAAGTTTTGCATGATATCTTGATCTTAAGATAACATTTTTCACAAAAATTAGTAATACAGATACTTTGAAATCTTGTAAGAAGATCACACGAAATCTTAGAAGGACCTACATGAATTTATAATAATCCATCGAAGGTACATAAATTGATTATTCATACTCGAAAAATAGTCGAAAACCAACGAAATAAAGAGCGAACAAAAGAAGATGCCGACAACATTACTAGAAAATTATTTTTAAATCTTCCGTTTTTCCGAAGACGAATATTGTTGGACAAACAAGTAGACCCAATAAACATCCCCAAATTCATCCACTAATGTGAGCGAAAAGATCGATCATTAGCTCAATGAACGAAAATACGAGTAAAAATGTTATTGTCACACATGAATGGTAATATTTAACCATGGATTTGGTAATTTACCGAAATTTTGAATTTTATCTAACAGTAAAACACCGATTAAGTCAAAACAGGCACCTGAAACATTTTCTGAATTACCATAGCTAAAAAAGAGAAATATGAATATTGGAACTCTGAGGAAATCTGACGCCGCTCGTACATCATGAAAAATTAAGAACACGCTTGATTCTTACTTTGAAGAGGATACTTTCGGTTATCCATCAATAAATTATTTTCGTTTTAAATAAATTTAAAAAATTTAATAAGATTATGTAGTTTTAATACATTCCATCGTTCTGTTATATCTCTATAGAGACAATGACTTATTATCTTCCTTCAATGATTTGTTACACACGTAAATCTTCTTTGTTTCGTTGTAAATTTCCGAAACAACAAATATTGGTTGTTTGAATTGAATTTGGTTAAGGGGGCCCCCCCAGCGAAATTGATGATTTTTATTGAAAACGTGAAATTGAGTTTCTTGCTCAGCTAGATAGGCCGAGGTCTACTCTTTCAGAATATGTGTCGCTTTCTACAAAAGAACTATTTTCTGATGAGGTTTTGGGAGGTTTTCTGTTAGCCACCTCGGTTTTCAGCCATTTCTTAGCTCATTTTCCTTAGTTACCGTGGATAAAATCGCGTAATTCTGAGTAGTAAAGATGTTTACTTTGTGTACTATTCCCTAATCATAATATCTGCTATTTTTGTGAGATAATCACTAGGTTCAAATACCCTCTATGACAGTAAAAGAAAGAGCTTTCTTTTTGCTTCATATATATGTATCACACTCCTATATTGAACCTTAGATCTGCTGTCACTATGCTCCTCAATCTTGTTTAACGTTTTTCTCA
>CAJNOQ010006414.1:0-13669 GCA_905250885.1 Didymodactylos carnosus
GCATCAAGATAAAAAATGGCAAATCAGCGATGAGTTTCGTTAGATAATATGCACCAGTGTTATATAAACGACGCTTACGTTCGCGCAAGAATATTTTCATTGCCGCTGGAAATGTGGCTAGCACCACAAATGAATTTGTTATACAGTTAGTACCCAGAGTTATGTGTACAATAGCATTTGAATTTTGAACCGTTTGGGGAGTCTTTGCCGACTGAAAATAGATAATACCAACAATCATTGCAGGAATCAATGATCTTAGCAATAGACTTGTTGTGCGAACGGGATCACGCGCACCCGACTTGAACGCTCGCCATAATAACCATTTCATTTGTCGAAAAAAATTCGAATCTAATTCTGATTCTTTTTGTGATTCCGATGAAATAAATTCATTGTATTTCATTGCAAATGACAGTTCATTGTAGGGTATTTGTTTAATGTCAGTGATTGTTCCCATTAGTAATTGATTGTATGTTGATTGTTGAAATGCCCTGATGCATTTGTCAACAAATTCACTATTGTCTTTTTTACCATCCCCATTACTCGATGTTGCGGACGCTAATTGTGTCAAATAATATTCAGCTGGATTGTAATCATTTGGACACTGTCGTCCCAATGAGGAAAACATATCTATGGCACTATCGCGCACACCAAAATAAGCTTGTTTACCACCCACTAACAGGCAAATACTATCGATTGCCGAATAAATTTCTGATGTTGGTTGATGTATGACGGTGATGATGGTTTTCCCGCTAAGAGCCAACTTCTTTATCGTATAAACAATGGATTTGGCCAAGTGAGAATCGAGACCCGATGTTGGTTCATCAATAATCAATAGCTGTGGATCATTCAAAATGACACTAGCAAATGTCAAACGTTTCAATTCACCACCGCTGATACCCTTCAGTTTACCGGGTATACCGATAATTGTGTTTTGACATTGTTCTAAATCTAATGTTGCTATGACTTCTTGAACACGAATGTGTCGATCAGAATCACTTATCGTCGATTTCATACGTAACATCGCCTGAACAGAAAGACGAAAGATCAGTCAAACACAAGTGTAGACTCTCATGTCATTTGCACTAATGGCTTCAAACAGATGATTGGGATATAAGAAGTTACCTGGAATGTCAAGTGCTCTTTGACCGTCATTGTTCCAATGAACAATTCATATTGTTCAACATAACCGCATTTAGTCATGATCAACTTGTTCATTTTCATCACATTAACCCCATTCATATGCAAACTGCCTTGGACATCAATTTTGTTTCCCTGTCTACCGCTTAGAATACTTAGGAGGGTAGTTTTGCCTAGAACACATAGTTCTCTGTATAAAAAATTCAGAAGACACGCAAGATATCGAACCTGCGCCTGACGAGCCAAGAATAGCCAGGATGTTACCCGGTATAGCATAACCGGATAGATCATAGAGTAATTGCTTTTTTGTTTGCATATAATTCAAGCCGAGATGCTTCTTTAATGTTCCACTAAATCCTGGTGACGATGATGCCGGTGCTTTGACATCGACGTGAGCTGATATATTTTCCCACGTTAAATATGTACGTTCATTATTTGAAGCCAACGGTTCGATCATAGTTGTTGACGTTTAGCCTCGAAAAGCGACTGCTGGTTGCGCGCTTTATATGTAAAACGAATCTAAAAATAGCACGACATGAAACTTGACGTACTAAACCTGATATATATATACAAAAAGAAAACACAGACATGAAAACAAAGACAAGTAACAAAAGAAAAAAATAGACAGAAATAGCTAAAGATGATGCAATCTTTAAATAGAATAAAAGTGATCACAACTAGACAAAAAGAACAACAACTGAACGAAATTTCCGTTGTTTTCGTTTGTTTTCTCATTTTGCAGTGCGCATATTATGAACGATGCAAAATATATGTGAGCAATACTAAATTCCATTTTTCGCTGTTTCGATTCGCTATTGAACCCAGATTATAGATATGCCACCGTTACATGCTTCTACACTTGCGAGGATATTTATTTGTTAGCATTTTTCGCCCGAAAATACTAAACTCTTCGTTTCCACTTTTTTTGTTCGTGAGATACCAGTATTAAACCGAACTTACAATACGAAGAAAGATTTTTCTTCCAATATCGCTGTATGCTTCCCTCGAGAATCATATTCTTTTCGTCACGCTTCTGCTGCGAAAGAGTTAAAAGCAGCAGATATATGCCTTGGGAAGAAAAATAAATCTCATACCACATCATAAAATAAGAAGTAGCTGTATATTTGACAGACATTTGATTCTGTTTTATTTAAAGATTGATATAGTCTGTCTATATGCGTGTGTTGCTATTCTCTCTCAGAATAGTAGAACAGCTAAGTTTTATCGAAATCGAACTTCAAAAGGTGACAGTGACAATGCGTCCAGGGAACCTTTGTTTTCGGTGAATATGGTCAAATGACAACAACTGAGGCTTTTCACTACCTCAGATTCAATAGTCTGTTCCACTTTTTGTTTTATACTAGAACTTTACTAAGTGTCAATGTACTGTGATATCCTGAACGGGCACAGTGGAGAGAGAAGGTCCAGAAAATGAACTTGAGACAAATACATCGTGATGCACATCACTCGAATTTCTCATACTTCGCATCCGAATTGAGTTAGATTTTAGACAGAAAATACACCTATACAAACATCTTCTAATCAGCAGCATTAAGACTTTGTCTTATACGTTTGCCTTACTCTAATTCATTAACAAGTGCAACAGCAAAATCATCATTGGACATACGTAATTCCCACTTTTCATCTTTTAATAAATCATTCAACCACGACACGTTTCTCATTGTGACTAATACACACTGAAGGAGCTAAAAGAGTCTAATCGAAATCATTATTATTTTATTTTATTTGCAAATCAAAGGTGTCTAACTCTTTATGGGCTCTAGCAACATAAAAAAATATGAACAACATATACAGAAAATCGTTTGTTCCATCGCGTACATCGTTGAGAAACTATCTAATGTTATCGTGTACATGTCAAAAAAAGAAGTATATATGATTCGCATACATAGCAAAGAAGGGACATGGACACGTACATATAGAAAAATAACGGATTGTCTGAAAGGAAGCAAATAATTTCACCGACGTACATAATTGAGGAAAAAAATCATACCGACTACCCTTTTGGAATTCTCGGTCAAAAATGAAAGTGCCTGATAGTTGGCTCATATGTTGAGACCCTTTTCGTACGTACATTCAATCACACAAAAACCACCGCCAATAAATTTCTAATCAGCCCAGAAAAGAAAGTTCACCAGTCAAAAGAAAAAAACTGTATATCAGAAATAGGGGTAGTTTAGAAACTATTGATAGAAGACGGTTATATCTAGAGGTAACCTTGTTCTGTTGTGTTTCGGAGAAACAGACGCACAAATAACTAACAAAAATATGAAGATCGAAAGCAATACCGATCTTTACCCTTTGTTCTGAACAAAGGCACAACGCTCATTGAGGCAATTGGACAGCCAGAGCTGATATGGCAATGACACTCCAAGCTCTTCTAATCGGACTATGAGACCCTTATGCCATAACTAATCGAGTGCGGATTTAAAATCCACAAAGATTCCTAATGCGGGGATTCTTGCGGGACAGAACATGTTGAATGTGGCCGAGCAAGGACCTGCAGTCTTCTGCGTGATAAAAAACCAGACTGTTCAACTAGCACAGTAACATTTCTTTGCATCTATCGTAACAGTCTATGATAAAATTGTTTCTCGTCTACGTCTGATGGACGTAGATTATGACACGTGGGATGAGATCGGTGTTTCGAAAGAACAATCATTTCATCTATCTTCCAAAACTTAAGAAAATGTACCCTTTGCAATAATTGCAACAGGATGAAGTGGTACAATAGCAGCTACTGAAGGCTAAAACATTTGCACCTGCTCTTTTAATTTTTTGACGTCAATTAGTGGATCGAACTTGAAAAATACTAAAGACAGTTGCGATGGTAAATGGCCTGAAAAAGTACTGTTTGTTCCTTGTTCACTGTTCCTTGTTTAAGAATGTCCTTGACCAAGTTTTACGAATTGTTTATCAATGAGAAAGTTTTAACCGATACAGCAATTGACAGTAATTCATTTCTTGAGTTATAACTAGGAGATATAAATTGTAAATCTTTATCAAAAGTGTTTTAGCTCTTCTAAGACCCTTGTACTGATGTTCTATTTGATGCTATAACATTTAAAAATAACGTAATGGAAGAAAACTTTAACACTAATGTTGGTATTAACAGCTTGATTCCATTTTCTTCTTTTTCTACTGGTGGTAATGTGCTATTGCTCTTTATTTTTTGTTTTTTTTCGTTTCGTTTTGATTTTTTGAACATCAATGTTAGATAGCCGTTTTCATTGTCAGCATTGTCTTCACTCAAATCAATTAACTGCTCTTAAGTGCCATTTGCCGAGCATCTAGTAAGTGCATCAACATCCACAGCTGTATGTTGCATTACTGCTGGTGGTCTGTCTTGTTCTTCTTTTATATCTTCATCAGACTTATTGTTGTTAAGAAATTTTAGAACTGATGATTTTGTTAGTGTGCTTTTCGATAGGCGGAGGTACTGTCTGATCATAGGCTTGCTCGAATTAGGTCGAGATTGACCCACGAGTCAATCCTCAAATGGAATAAAATGTGTTAAAGTAGAAAAAATAAAATAATTTTGCTTAAGAAAAAATGAGCCTTCAGTGCACGAAGAAAATGACTGAAAATGAATCAAAATCGTTCTCGGTTCCTTTAACCGACTCTTTCTTGTAACATTTATCATTCTCATTCCTTTTTGCCTGTCTCGCAGTTATAGCTAGCTATAGCACGAGCACGAACCAAGCTTAAGCTTTTAGTATACCGGTATTTACACAAAAAGCTCCAAAATAAATTTCAATAAAGTTTGTAACGGGCACCTGTTTTTTAACAGTTGATCTGATTAAGATGGTTCCTTCACATTTTATGTTCGTTACTATATGTAAATGGTCCCTTTCTGCAGAAGAAAATTTATCTGACGTATAGTTAAAGAGATTTTGTGTAAATAACAAGTTTTATTTGTATATCTAATACTCTTTTTATGAAATGAGTCATTGGCGCACTAAGTATAATTAAACGAAATTAGTAGTACCACGTGGGTGATGATGAATTTTTATGAATCATCAGAGTGAAGTACAGACTCAAGTAATACAGTAGTACAGTAATATACAGTTTCAATGATAAAGTATTATTCCCTTATAATGTAGTGTATTAAAAGCAGTCTGTTTTACACATATAAAACAATATGGGTAAGACTGCGGCGGAGCGTATGAAAAAATATCGCGAGAAAATGAAAAAAGATAAAGTAAAATACGAAAATTTTCTTAAAAAAGAACGTGATAATAAAAAAGCAACGAAAACGAAACTCAATGTGGTGGAATTAGCAGCACTGCGTACAAAGAATAATTTACGTCAAAAAAAGTATCTTAATAATAAAACAAAACGATTAATTAGTAAATCTCAACCTGTTGCATTTAAAAGTCGTCAATCGTTTGAGAAAGGTATCAAAAAAGTTAATTCGGCACTTCCAAAATGTTTAGGAAAAAAGAAGGTTGTTGTCCAGCATATTGCAAAAAAGTTGGGATTGATTGCTCCATCTACGCATGAGCGTGTCACTGCTCAGCATCCAGAAAAGTTGAAAGAGGCGGTTCAAAAGTTTTATGTTCGTGATGATATTTCTTAGCAGTTGCCGGGAAAGCGAGATACGATTGTTGTGAAGGATGATCAGGGGAAAAAACATGCATATCAAAAACGAATTTTATTCAGTAGTTTGCGTGAAATTTTCGAATTGTTTAGAGAGGAAAATAAGGGAGTTGATTTCAGTCGGTCGTCGTTCGGAGAGTTGCGTCCTCCATTCGTTGTTCCAAAAGCAGCTTTGTCTCATCGAATGTGTCTCTGTATTTACCACGAAAATGTTCATCTTTTATTGAAAGCAATTGATAAATATATTAGAGGAGGAGCTTGCAGTTCATTACAAAGTTTTACAGATTCACCAGTGTGTAATACATTGAATGAGGAATGTATGTTTTCTTCTTATCCCTTATGTGATGAAAATTTCGTGGAAAAAGTTGAAAATAAAGTCTTCAACGGTCAGTCTCAAATTTCTTGGTCTCAGTGGGTGAATTTACATGGGCGAGCTGTAAAACAGGAGTTCAACGGAACCATCATTCAGGCAATCCAAGTGCTCAAGACAAAACGCGAGTATTTTTTGTCTCATGTCTATGTCAAGAGAGAGCAGTCTCAATATTTTGAAAAAGTGAAATCGTTAGTTTCAAAAACGCGTGTTGTCGTTTAGTGTGACTTTTCTGAGAATTTTGGAATGAAAGATCAGGATGAAATACAAAGTGCCCATTGGAATACAAAGACGTTGTCCATTTTTATAGTTTATGTTTAGGCTGATGGTCAGGGTTTTTCTTTCTGTTTGCCTACGAATGATCTAACTCACGATAAATATGTTGTTAATTCGGCGTTTGAAATTATTTTTACAGAAATCAAACTGTTGATTCCAGAATTAGAAATTATTGATGTATTTTCGGATAGTGCAGCTTCACAATTCAAGCAACGATTCATGTTTCGAAATTTAGTACAGCTAGCTCGAGATTTTTCGTTTGATTTAACGTGGAACTTTTTTGCAACTTCCCACGGGAAAGGTGTTGTAGACGGTATTGGAAGAACAGTCAAATGTTTAGTTTGGGGAGCGGTTTTGGCAGGTCAGACCTGCAGATCCGCAGAAGATTTTGTTCGTATTGCAAAACAAAAAACAAATAAAATAACATTAATTGAACTTACTAAAAATGACATTGATGCATCAAAAAATAAACTTCAAAATATTTTTGCAGTAGTGAAAGCCGTCTCGGAAACGTTAAAAACTCATTGTATTAAAGTAATTGATAATAAAGCTATTGAATGTAAGTATTATTCGGAAGGTTCTCGAAAGAGAATTATCAGATATAACTGACAAAAGATTTTTTGATATAGTATTGTCGCTTCTTTGTTTGCGTGAGTGAGATTTTTTTCTTTTTATTCAGGCTTTATCGTGTGAGTGTGTTTTAGGTAGAAAAAGATCAGATAATCAAGCAAAACCAAAAGAACGAAAAAAAAATACCAAAAAAAAAAAATCTATTTTACATGCTGAATCGCTTGAAAAACAGAGAAATTTGAAAAATTCTAGCTCGATTAGAGGCCGGGTCTTCGTCCCGAGCTAGATCAACACTAGTTTTGGTTATCATCCATTAACCGATTCTAGTGGCTAAGAGCCTCTTCATAATGTCCAGAAATAAACCTTAATTGCTTAAGACGTGGCGGAATTCAAGGAAAGAACCGTGAAAAGTTTCGACACAACCCTAAATGAAAATACTTTGTCACTCAAACCACTTAGATTCATGATAGAAAGCTAAAAAAAACACAACCGGTTCCTAAGATCGGTGTGAAAAAACACGGTACAGAAAAGAAAAGAAAAAGGTTTGACGCCGTTACGTTTTGTTTTTTGCACTCATTAATGAAAACGTCATTCTAGCTGCCTAATCTTTTTTTCATTGAATAGCCCGTGAAAAACTCTGCAAGATTTGCCAAAGCGAGTTTGTTATTGCACCAATAACTTCAAAAGAATCGCCAGTTTAATAAGAAAAAGACTAAAAATTTAGGGACTTTTCTTTTGACGCTGTTACGCTCTATAAAAATCGTTCTAATTAATTGCGCTAGTGATAGAAAAATTCCGTTTTTTTATCATAGGTACAGCTTTTGGTTACACGTCGAATGGCGAAAGAATTAGCTCGCTAAGTCTGCAGTTTATTGTCTGTTATGTGATAAAGGCTCGAGAAAAGGCATTTAACATATCTCAAAATGTTGAAAAAAAGGCAGTTAACAGTCACTGTTCATAAATTTTCTGGCTGTTATAATAGCAAAAAACAGTCATTTAACTGTGCATCCTAAAATGTAAAATAACTGTCATAGTTAAATGACTATTGATAACCCCCATTCTTCTATTCAAAGTATACAGAGAAAAAACTGACATTTCAAATGGCTATTTCATTCATCCTTTTATTTTGCAATCATGACTGGTATATGATATATAGGTGAAACATATAGCCATTGTACGTTAGGACGAAACACTTTGCATGATTTTCTTCTTGCATCTGTAATGTTTTTGCTGGCTAAGCGGTGTAAATGTATTTCTCAAGCTAATATTTATATTTTTATGATTTCTCGATACTGAGTATGCACATAGATTACAAATCCACCCATGCTTAAAAATTCTGAGTTCGGCCTGACCCGACCAAAATACTTGGCGGCCAAAGCCCGGCTGGGCTCGACCACTCTGTAAAATTTTCTGATCCGGTCCGGTCCGACCAAAACCCCGGCCTGTGCTGGTCTCTGATAAGTAGAGATTCTTTCAGATTTTCATGGAGTTATTGCTATTGCATGATGATGGGACATTTTCGCAGTAAAACCCATTGCCAAAATTTTCTACGTGACTTGTCTCACCAAAACGAAAAAATAAAAATACGCGTTTTAACCCGTTTTTTAGTATGAAAAAAATGAAACAAAACGCCTTTTTTTATTTTCTCGTTTTGGTGAGACAAGTCACGTAGAAAATTTGACAATAGGAATCAGTTTTCTCAGAAGTGATCAGAGACGTCAAGTTTAAATTTTCACTACATGAACAAAACCACAACAGAATAAAAGGATAAACGTTTGAAGTCAAACGATCAACAGTTCAAGCGATATTGCCAAAATAAAATTGAAAAAGTGACAGTACATTTATCGTGAAAATAATGTTTTCTAAAAGTAATATGCAATTTCTTCCATCAAGAAAGTGGTTTAAACATTTCCTCTTTTTATCAAAAGGTATGCCTTCTACTCTTCTATCGATTCCTTAATTTAGATACAGTTTAAATCAAATAATATTAGAGTTAGTGACAAAGGTTGGTAGCGGGACAAAAAAAAGTCATTTTGTTTGTAGCACCGTCGATTACGTAAATTCACTAAGAAAATGGAGCTAAATCATTTCAGTTATAAACATCGAAAGCAGAATGGTTGTGCAATAAATCCTTCAGAGTAATTAGCGTCACATCACGTTGCATTCATTACAAAAGTCAATAGATGACGCAGGAAACAGGTACCACCGACAGTGCAGTTAAGATATCTTGCAAACGATTCACGATAGAAAGCTCGTTTATTCGACGGGTGTGGCTAAGAATCCGGACTTTAAAACTGAAAAACTCTTAAGAGGGCCAGTGCAATACAAAAAAATTATTTATTTTTTGCGATTGACACAAGAACGGTACAATGGCTATACGTTTCACCCACATATATCATGAAAGTTAGAAGAAATTTGCAAATTTTTCACTTCCCCGATTGTACGAGCCACCGAAACTCGTGCAAGTTGCCGCTGGTTCTGGTGTGATTGATGGCACTGTGGATGTAAGGAACCAAAAATGTTAAAAGTTTTGGAAATCCCTATATTTGTGGTACTAATCAAAACAATTAATCAAAGAAAACCTTCGATAATTGACCGTTAACGGCCAGTAATAGCGCAAAAACGACCATTACAAGATGCTATTAACTGCCTATTTTCGGACAATTATCAGCCTATTAAAAAATGTCCTTTTAAGGCATTAAATGTTCCCATCTATAAGATGTAAAAATGACCATTTGATTAGCTATTAACTGACATTTAACAGACAATTAATAGCACCGTTTTCAAGGTCCTCGATCGTATTAACTATAACAATTGAAATGATAATTTTTATTCGAAAAATCAATCCGTTGTATACCAGAAATTATATGATAAACAACATAAATATTCGTCAACACAATTTCAATAATCATATAATATTTTAAACAAACTTGTCGGTCGTTTCAGTTATATTACCTAGGACATACCAAAAGTACGAGCAGTGACATTTTAATACCGTATAGTAGGCTTCAAGTAACTTTCGTCTATATAATCTGATAGAGAAAAAAACGCTTCTGTTTTTCTATGCTATTTAATCGTACTTCAACTAATATCATAATATTAAATTATCTTTAAAACCTACGTCGGCTGGTTATGTGCCGGTTGTATTCATACTAATTTTGAAAAAATTCGAGTGAGTATTTTTTGAATAACTTTTGATAGAAGAGATACAGAGACAGAGAGCTGCAGTTTTCACCGTTGGAAAGAGTTTCTATCAAAAGTTCTTCAAAAAATACTCACTAGCATTTATGGAACCGTGACACATGCGAACAAAACAGATCTTATCAAAATTTTATTATTCTTATATTCCGTGCGCGCCGAAAGTTTCGCCCGCAAACTAACTCGTTCATCTAACACATAGCAAGAACACAAGCAAAAGTGATACCATTATTATACATAGTACTCACTGGCAATCCATTATTCATATTCAGCTTGGCTATTTCTTATCGTTTTTACAGATTAATTAAGTAATAAAAATGAGTCCACATTTTTTACTAACGGGTGCGGCAGAATAAATGACCCTCTCAGTATTTTCTATTTTACTCGTATTTCTTTAGGACCCTAAAGATGCGCCTCGAAATGCTCTACAAAACCATACTTAAACTTTAATTTCAGAACTTCAATCAAGAAAACTACGAAAATTATACGAAAGACGAAAAAAATCAAAACTTTCCAACTCAAAAATGATTTCTTGTGTTAACATTTTGAAAGTGAGAAAACCTGAATCTACCATTATGTAGTCCTAACTTCGCTCTACCTTTTAGCTACACTTCAAACTTTTTCATATCAAAACCTGTGGAGAAATAATAATTTCTCTGTCGGTTGTCACGCATTTTTCAGTTAACTTTTAAAATTTGCGTACGATGGCGCTTTCAAGAAAAGTCCTATAACTCCATCAAAACAAAACATTTTTCGATCGGGTTTGTTTTGTTTTGATCAGAAATGACTGCTCTTCTCTATCTAACTGCAAAATCAAAACTTCAACCATGTTTTCCGTCTCTTGCTTGGGCCCATTGTTGGAAACCGCGACTGTCAATTTTTGACGTATTTTTGTAACTTCGTTCTCCAGCACATCATCTTCTCTAAAAAAATTCTTTTACAGACCACGAGAAAGAGCACATTCAAAAGTACAAAAAGAACTGCGTTCTTTGTTTATCGTGAATTTTCAATTATCAAGTGTAAATTCAACCACTAATCGACGATCTTAAAAGTGCGGAAGGTTGAGATGAATAATATACATTTTAGTCGAGCTTCTAACGATAAGAGAATATTCTAGCAAAATCTGTGAAAAAAGCTCACTTTTGTGCTTTCTCCTTTTTTCATAAAAAAAACATTTTTCCGACACTTAGAAAATTGAACAAAGATACTTCAGAAATCAGTATTACAAAAACCTATAATATATGATTCGACGCCGGGACGCAATATATGAACCGGGACTGTCAATTTTTGACGTATTTTTGTAACTTCGTTTTCCAGCACATCATCTTCTCTAAAAAAATTCTTTTACAGACCACGAGAAAGAGCACATTCAAAAGTACAAAAAGAACTGCGTTCTTTGTTTATCGTGAATTTTCAATTATCAAGTGTAAATTCAACCACTAATCGACGATCTTAAAAGTGCGGAAGGTTGAGATGAATAATATACATTTTAGTCGAGCTTCTAACGATAAGAGAATATTCTAGCAAAATCTGTGAAAAAAGCTCACTTTTGTGCTTTCTCCTTTTTTCATAAAAAAAACATTTTTCCGACACTTAGAAAATTGAACAAAGATACTTCAGAAATCAGTATTACAAAAACCTATAATATATGATTCGACGCCGGGACGCAATATATGAACCGGGACTGTCAATTTTTGACGTATTTTTGTAACTTCGTTTTCCAGCACATCATCTTCTCTAAAAAAATTCTTTTACAGACCACGAGAAAGAGCACATTCAAAAGTACAAAAAGAACTGCGTTCTCACTTTTCTACGCTTTTCTATGGAAATAATAGCAGAAAAGAAAAGTTTAAGTCGAAAACAATACCAGATTTAGAAAGTTTTGATTTTTTTCACTTTTGTGCTTTTTCCTTTTTTCATAAAAAAGACATTTTTCCGACACTCAGAAAATTGAACAAAGATACTTTAGAAGTAAAATTATGAATTGACAGTTTGCCAAAGGAAAACAATGAGAACAAAAGCGTGAAATGGAAATCGTGAAAGAGTTGCTTTTAGTTGACATGCTTTTTAGTTGACGGTTTTATCGAAGCTTCAAAGTTCATTGAAACATGCGCAGTTTCAGTCATTTGCATGTCAAAAAGTCTTTCAATCAACTAACATAAGTTTAATAGAGCGACCCAGGGCGTCATTTTCTGCTACAAAAACGCGTTATTTACGTTAGTTCCTAACGCGTTTGTTGTAAATTCGCGTCGGTTTTGCACCATTTTTGTGGTAGAAACGCGTCGGAAATGAACGCGTTTAAATGCGTTAGAAAATGTAAATTTTGAATGCATTTGAACGCAGTTCTGAATCTATGCTATCTCTATAACATATCTGTGATCAGGAAGAGCTGTAGAGTAAAAAATTACAAGTTAAGAACGAAAGGAAACAAATATTAGTTACATGCTTTGAGTGTGGTTCGAGCATGGGTACCTAGAATTAAGAAGCAAACACATAGCCGTCTAAGCTGCAGACGATCGAAAGATGAACCGTATCATTAGTAAGTGTTTCCAGCATCTGTAACTTCATAAGGACTTGTTGTTTTGCTTGCTTGATTCTTAATTCTATGTAATAGTGGTAGTTTTACTAGCTTCTATCAAAAAAAGTTTCTGATAATGTTAAAAGAGACTGTTTGTGTGATATTATATTTCGCTTTTCTTCAGACTACTTTCTTTAGTAGATGGAATACCTCGATGAAATAATCTGCACTTCATTTAAAGTACTTCTAGCTGTCGCTAAAGACAGTTCTTTTTCTATGTAAAAACATGGAGGCACAAGCTCATGGTTTTTCAAATGGTGAAATTTTCATGAAAGAGCAATTTAATGAAGGCTTATCTTGACCGAAGAAAGATTTGTGAACGCAGTTGCAGACACTTCTTTTGTGACTGTCTCTTCTTTTTAGATTTCTTTTCACAGAGGTGTTTGCTTCTTTCTATTGTTAAACTCTGCGTTGATCTTCGAATATTCTGCAGGCTATGAGAGCGCGTTCAGCTATGACAGTGAAGATTTATATAATAATCTCCATTCTAGTAAGAGAAGAAAGAAGAAAACAAATTTTGAAAAAGAACTGGAAAATTAAATCATTGTGTTCACTCATCACAATTAAAGTACTACTTGACATATTTATTGTTTCATTTTATCGTTTCTTAAAGAGTGACTTAGTCCGTCGATGCCCTCGTTGCCTATGAATATGTCTTTGGAGACAAAAACTTACGCATGCAGACGCCGTACAATGCACGAGAATGAAACTCGGCCAAGACACAGTTTTCTTACATGAATGAATGCATTCGCTGCTTATCATGTACAAATGTTTAGAATCTGACGCGTTTAGTTGAGGTACATTAACGCATCGAAACGCGCTTAATATGACGCGTTCGCACGCATAGTCTTTCGGATGCAGCAAGATGCGTTTATTTTCGTAGGTTTCTGACGAGTTAATTTTTGACGTAGCCAAATGCGTCT